>JAJGRW010002917.1:0-44638 GCA_025461045.1 Carex parvula | reverse complement strand
GGTTTCCTTTTGATAATTAAAAAAAAATGCAGTCACTAAGTTTCATCGTGGCATCTTTCTGTTTATCAAGATATACCATTGCACTTCTTGGATTTAATAGACTGTATAGATATCATTAGTGCATCATATCAAGATTCAAAATGTTGGTTTCACAAAAAAAAAAAAAAAATATAAAAAAACCAATCGGTCGGTGATATTTAAAACTCCGATCCCAATAGTTATGAATTAGTGCCGGATATTTTAATTAACCGATCTTGTAAGTCAACAACAGGATCGGTTGAATATTGTCCGTTCTTGAAAGTTTAGAATTAGGATCGGCTAAAATTTAACGACCGATCTTGATAGTTAGAATTAGGATCGGTTATTAATAATAACCGATCCAGATGGTTGGTATCTGGATCGGTTCTTTAACCGATACAGTTTAGATTGACTATTTGTATCGGCTGGAACAGGATCGGCTGTAGGTCCGATCCTGATGTGCGAATATAACCGATCCTGATTTGTGTTTTTCCACTAGTGAATAACTCATGGCTCGGGGTTCATTCGAGATCGGTTCGAAAAATAATTCGTAATTAGTTCGTTTGATTCTAACTCATTATGACATGCACAAGTTCAAGCTTGTCTCATGCTGACTCAATTCGTTTCTCAGCTCATTACAATAAGAGCTCACTACTACAAAATAGTCATTGTACACTGCACATTGTACACGGATTTGACAATTTTATTAAAAACAGTGTACAAATATGATTTTTTACTTGTTCAAAAGATCTGCACAATTTCTACATAATTAGTTAATAATCAGTGTAGAATTATTAGAGAGAGCTACACGTTTATTAGAAACCAAAAATCCGTGTGTAAAGAGGTCCGTGTGCAAATAATTGAGAGAGCTACACGGACTTTTAATACAAAGCCGTGTAGGAATATACACACGGATTTTTGATAATATATCCGTGTAGAAATAGTAGAATTGTACACGGATTTATAACTAAATAGCCGTGTATGTTTAGTTGGAGAGCTACACGGATTTATAACTAAATAGCCGTGTATAAAATGTAGGGTTTTAATGTCTTCCCCTTCCAGCGCCGTTTTGATCAAGTCTTTTAGTACATCTCTCTGAACTGAGCTTTTTCCTATCAGATTTCTGCGAATTGATCGAGGTCAGCAGCTGAGATCTGAGATAATAAGCGGTATGTACTTCATATTAATTTCCTATGATTGCAATTGATCTGTTCTATGCTTTACTCATGATGTTTAACCAAGTCCTGCGCATGCTTCACAAAAAAAGGGCATAACTTTTGATCCGTCCGTCGGATCGGGCTGAAATTTTGACATGAGCTCCATAGCCCCAAAACCAAGCTAACTTACTTACCAGCCCGATCCGACCGTTGGATAGAGTTTTCGAACTTTCTTTACAATCTCAGAGTTTTTAGGGTCTTTTCGTGCATCTTTTCGTGCATCATTTCTGTGACTGATTGTTTTGCATAAAGTATGTATTATAGTCATTTATGCACATGAGATTTATGATTTTCTGAAATACTAACTATTATCAAATTATAATTTTGTAGAATGTGACAACCAACCGCATTACACCAAGGATCAGATCGACGATGTGCGGTGCATGTGGGCAAGGTGGTTTATCATGGAATTTTGTAATCCTCGATATGGATTTGCACAGATTTGTAATAAAAATATGTTTTCGAATGATTTATGGCTATAGAATTTTGTATAAATTTAGTTTATGAATTTCTTGCTAATTAATCTGTTTCGAATGAATTTATTGCTATATGGAATTTTGTATAAGTTCTGTCGGAAAAAAAAATTGGCTAGCAAAGCTGGAGGCTAGCCCCAAAACAAAATATACAAAAAAAAAAAAATTAGCTATTATACACGGATATTTCACAATCGTCCGTGTACGATAGAAAAAACAAAAAAAATTAACTATTGCACACGGATATTTAACAAATGTCAGTGTATAATAGCTAAGAGAGCTACACGGACATTTAATACAAATCCGTGTGCAATAGTAATCATACACGGATATTTTAGAAAAATCCGTGTATGATAGCCTTGCTGGAGGCGAAATACAACAAAATCTTCAATTATTTGTACACGATATTACCAAACGTCCGTGATAATAGCTAAGATAGCTTACACGACTTTTAATACAAGCAGTGTAGAAAGAGTAAACGTACACGGTTAATTAGGGGATATCCGTGTAGCTCGGTAACTTGGATGAGCGGCACCGGCAGGTCTTTGTACACGGTAATTAGGGGATATCCGTGTAGAAATCATTATAATCACACACGGTTAAATATCCGTGTGTAGTTTCTGACCTATTCATACACCCTGGCTTTAAACACGGCGGAAATCCGTGTAGCTCTTCCATTAATGTCCGTGTGCAATCTCTTTTTCTGTAGTAGGAGGGGCCCGCATGTCAGCCTCTAAGAACCTTATTCGCTAATACCCAGAGATGGATGGACACGGCACTCTAAGCCTGAGCCTATACACCGAGCTGTTAGTGAATCAGTCATAATACACCGATATCACCCAAAGCGATAAGATATCGCTGGGTTTAAACTCAAACCCCTCCCGACCCCTTCGCTCTTTGTGAACTCAGTGCACTCTAGACCAGCACAAGCTTTGCACGGTATACAGTGGAACGGGTGTAACCAATTGAAAACATAAAAAAGTTAGAACATACTCAGTTTTGTTGAGACTGACGAGTGGGTCCCCATGCCAGACCCTCCTCTTTCTCTCTTGCCGGATTCACTGGCGACTAAACACCGCGAAAAACAAATCCTCAAATAGGAATCCGAACAAGCACTAAACAAAAAGCTAAAATTGGAAGGAGAAGCGCATTCTTCGTTTAACCACGATGGGCCCTACTCGGGTTAATTGAAAGAGAAAGGGGGCTGATTAAAGAAGAGGAAGAACCCGCTTTTACTCGAGTAAGAACTGAAATTGAAATTAGCCAAGAACAATGTCGCCTCTTTAAGTCTCTGAATTAGGTTGTCAGGATCACATGTGATCACTGCAGTTCACAAATTGATGTGCATTAAAGGAAAATGCCAGAAATAGAAATGGGCACCTAATCGGCTCAAGAAGGAAATGCACACCTGATAAAAAATAGAAGGCGACAGAGGAACGGGTACAGTGCCATATAGGGCATGTTAATGCTATATTGCACTCACTTGGTGTTACTCTCCTATTGGTGAAAGAAATCAAACGGGTTGTGGAACACGATAAAGGGGAAACCGGCTCAGGTATACCACACCACCCTGTACTGACACCCCTGTGCTCAATTAACCTCATGCACAACTGGCTCACGTGCCAGGCAAGCTGCCAAAGGAGAAGCATCTTCTCCCATGCATGAAGAGACGCATGACTTGATATCATTAAATCTCGGCCTTTAAAAGAATTAAATCAAAGGTTGGATGAAATGCAAAATTCGGATTGCCAACATGCACTTAAGCTATTTTCTAATTCTTTTATTATCAATCTTTGTGCTCACGATGAGAGGATAAATCACGATGGAAAAAAATACAAAAAAATTCTCAACTCATGATCTTTGTGCGACTCATAGCACCAAAGCAAAAAATTTGCGTGAGTCGTTCATGTTGCTCACAACATGAATGAGTTGTTAGCGAGCTGGCTCAGCTGTACTTGTTTTATAGTCCTAAAAACAACTAGAGTGAGAACTGCATATCTAGTATAGATAGTGATTTGCCTCTTTACAAAGATATTCATATTTAAATTCTCTAAGAGTTGTGAAAAAAAATTGATATTGGAACTAACAAAATCTCTTATTTCAAAAAAAAAAAACAATTGAGGATGAGTGAATTTAAAGTATATTAATATATATATATATATATATATATATATATATATAGAGAGAGAGAGAGAGAGAGAGAGAGAGATGGGCTATTGTGCTTCGCGAAGTAATGGGGGGGGTTTACTTCGGGTCATATTTTCATTTTTAAAAATTCAAACAACCTATCCGAACCGTTCAACATGTTCTAAATATTGAAATGAGTTTGGAGACTAAATTTTACATTCTTTTTGAATTTTTTTACTATTTGTTAAGCCACTTTGAAAATCGCTGATCCACTGTGAACAGTAAATTTTCTGGACCACCGAATCAGCGATTTTCAAAGTGGCTAAATAAACTGTTTTTTACTGTTTTACTGTTCACAGTGAAAATTTTACTGTTTGTTACTGTTCACAGTGGATCAATATTTCCGTTTCAAAGTTCAAACAGTCGATTTAAACCGTTCAATATGATCTCCATATGAAAATATAATTATTAAATTTTACATATTTTAGAATTTTGTTACTATTTTTTAGATAACAAGAAAATTGATCTAAAAATTCTAGACCATTCCATAGTACGCAGTGATTTTTTTTTCTCCTTGGAACTTTAACGTGCTCCACAATCTGCAAAATATAGACCTAATTTCTCATTGGAATTAACTTTCGTCTTTGAATACGACTAGACAGTTTGGTTTAGTAATTCGTTGAAAAGTTAAGATTTTCCATAGACTTCTATTTTGTCTATTCATTATAATTTCTCATTGGAACTAACTTTCGTCTTTGACTAAGTCTAGACAGTTGTGGTTTAGTAATTCGTTGAAAAGTTAAAGACTTTCCATAGACTTCTATTTTGTCTATTCATTATAATTTCTCATTGGAATTAACTTTCGTCTTTGACTAAGACTAGACTGTTGTGGTTTAGTACGTAATTCGTTGAAAAGTTAAGATTTTCCATAGACTTCTATTTTGTCTATTCATTATAATTTATCGCACATGGATTTTCCATAGATTTTCCATAGACATCCGACTTCTCTTAGCTTCCACCCGATTTTAAGGATTTTTAGCAATGTAATATCATTCACTCGTTCTCAATCTTCATTCAAAAAGAATGATTTAATTTCTTTAATCTCTATAATTAATTATACTATAGGTAGCGCTATATATTAAGGGTATGTTTGGTTGCAAAACAAAAATAGCTAAAATAGTCAAATTAAGAATAACTATTGTTTGTCTTATTAGAATAGTCAAATCTCAAAAGTTCTTAGGAATAGTCTATTCTAATAAGACAAAAAGTTTGGATTCACTATTCTAATTATTCTAATCCAATCAAACACCGAATAGGCTATTCCGAATAGCCTAACTTCAAAAATAACATATTCTCGATTCAACTAAACATACCCTAAAAGTGAGTGCTCGAATTACTTTCAGTAAAACTAAATGTGATGACTTTAACATGTATTTATTTATTTTATTTTTTAGATAAATGGAATCAAATGCACTGATTTCTATTAAAAGAAATATCATACAAAATCTGTACTGGTACCACATCTCTGGTACCCCTTCTAGATACAAACAAAGCAAAACAGAGGCATACATCAATCACCTCAACCACAAAAATTTTAGTCCACACATTAGTTCTCCGGTCTTCTTCAAACCCTCCTCCGCTGGTGTTCTTAGTAAAACCATGGTATCATATAGAACCACCAAAATTTTCGGCAGTCCTTAAAGAATAAGAACCGCCTAGAATTCTAGAATTCTAACGGTTGGGGCAGTTTTAAAAATAAAAATAAATCGAGGGCATATTTAGAATTTTTTAGTTTTTGGAGGATATTAAAACAAAAAAGGGTTTAAATGTATCATGCATGATAAATGCATGTATACCATAATATTGTTATGTTTAATCAAAGGTCTAAATAGCGTTCATCGCGTCATAGGGGAACGGCTAAAAGAATAGCGCTATGTCCATATTGCGCAGCTATAGCACGCTATAGCGCCAATAGCGCCATAGCTTTTATGGTCTGAAAATGCTATATTAGAACCGAGTTTAATAATCAAATTTTTGAATTGTTTTGTTAGATTTGGATAATTGTCAGTTTGTGGGATACAGTGACGCAAGGCGGTCCCGATACTGTCTTGCCCAATAAGCTCAAGTACTCGGTTTTATAATAATAAAGAAGGGTAAAGAGTCACAAAGAACACAAACAAACAAACTAACAACTTTTCGATTACAATATTCGTTGCTGGAACAACAACTTCATACATATTTAAAGTAAAACAAAATTAAGAGCTATCATAGAAAAGTTAAACAAATAAATACTAAATTTTAATTAGTAAACCAACGAAAGTTTGACTGATGTTTTAATTTCTTAATAAAGCTTATGCAGTCTTCCCTGTAGTCTAGTCAAAATTGATTAATTGTTCAAAGCTATCCTTGGAAGTTCGGCCCATCTAGTCAAAATTATTGAATTGTTTAATTGCTTCCAAGAATCCTAGAAGACCGTCATGCATGCATCTTAATAAAAAGATTATTCAGTAAAACTTGTTGAATTAATTCCTTAGAAGTACGGCCAGGCCATTGAATATGTGGATCAAATTTCAAGTTGTATATATAAATCCTTGATCGGCTTGGATTTGGTGTGCCATCGTCCGTATCCGAGTCTGAATCAGATAGTACCTCGGGACGCACTGCGTCCTACATGTCATTCGAATTCAGATCATCTTTTAAAACTCATATCCTTCTGAATTTCTAAAATTCAACTTGCAACAACGTACGTATAATCTGATTTCCCAAGTTTCAAACATTAAAATATATTAATTTTCTAAAATTTTCTATTTGCGAAATTTCTTTTTTCAAACATCAAAATTAGTAGGTTTAAAGTTGAATACTAATTAATATGAAAATTTTCAAAATTAAAATTTTATATTGTCCATATTAACTTTAAATTATTAGTTCTGTGGTTTAATATATTTAATAAAAAACTTTTCAAATTAGAATTTACAATTCTCATATTTACTAAAAATTAAGAATTTTCAATCTTCAATTTTTGAATTAGAAAATTGCTCAGGTCCCGGTCTTTTAATCCCAAACAGAAACCACCAAGCTGGCCCATATTTTTAAAATCCAAAAAATTTAATATCAGCATGAAGTATGATCAGTTTCAAAAATTAAACAAAACAGTATGCTAATTTCAAAAGTTAAAATATTTTATTGATAAATTAAGTTAGACATTTTTTACATGTTTAAAAGTAGACTTGAGACTGACCCAATTAAAGTTCGGGCAAGAATAAGGTGCTATAGATGACCTACATACTATTTTTTTATCATAAGTATCAAGTTTCTGATATGATAAGGAATATTTTAATTGCATTAAATTAGGCAGTTTTTAATGGTATATTTTAAAAATCTTAGTATGTTGCATTCTCATAAAGGCATGTATGTTGCATTCTCATAAAGGCATAAACATATTTTAAAAATCTTATGTATGTTGCATTCTCACAAAAATCTTATGTATGTTGCATTCTCATAATTAAAGGCATAAACATATACTACAAATCCTCAAGAAACAAACAATCAAAACAAAAGGTGTGTGGGACCCAATTTGCCAAAGAAGGGTCAAGCACTCAAATATACAAAGGGGGACAATGGCCATCTGTTACATCTCTCTCCATCTCTCTCTGATCCCCACAATTAATGCACATTAATTGTTCTATCTCCTTAAAATTGAAAATATGAAGACACAACTTCACAAGCAACTCATAATTGCTATTTTTCTATTTGCATCCTCACCGCTTACCTGGTCTACGGATACCCTACTTCCCGGCAACAACATTACTATAGGACAGTCTCTCATCTCGTCCAACAAAACATTCACGCTAGGCTTCTTCCATCCCGATAACTCCCCTGACCTTTTTATCGGTATATGGTTCAGTGTTTCACCAGAAACTGTTGTGTGGGTTGCCAACCGAGATAGTCCTTTGAACAACAGTTCTGGAATACTAACCATACATAACAACGGGTCTCTAGTGCTATATGATTCATCTGAAAGGATGGTCTGGTCATCTAGTACTAACTCGACGAGTATTACAAATGATATTAGTACAATATTGCAACTGAATGATTCAGGCAATCTTGTACTGAAAGATCAAACAAGTAATACTATCATATGGCAAAGCTTTGATCATCCAACAAACTCATTGATTGCTGGGATGAAACTTGGCAAGAACTTGACAACTGGGTTCGAAACGGTGCTTTCTTCATGGAAAAGCAGCAGTAATCCATCAAAAGGAAACTACACGGTAAAGATGGAAACTGAAGGTGCTCCAGAGATTATCATATGGGACCGTGATCAAATTAGGGGCAGAACTGGAATCTGGAACGGGTTATATTTTAGTGGGGTGGCCCCGGTAGTATCTTATAGTGATAAGATTACTTTCTTTTTTGTGTGGGATAAAGATGAGGTGTCATATGGATTCAAGGATAAATCAACCCAGATTTTGTCCCGATTATTAATGAATGAAGCTGGTATTATGCAACGGTTGATTTGGGACTCAGATCAGCAGAGTTGGAATGAGCTATGGTCAGGACCAAAAGATGAGTGTGATTACTATGGGAAATGTGGTGCTTTCGGTATATGTCAGCCTAATAGTATCACCGTTTGTAGTTGTCTCAGAGGATTTGAGATAGCAACACCAACTGAGTGGAACATTAGTGATTATTCAGGAGGGTGCAAACGACGAACCCCGGTAGGATGTGCTGGTAACAGTGATGGGTTTTATCAGCTAAATGGGGTGAAGTTACCATATTCCCATAATGCAACTGTAGATTCTACTCTAAGTGTTGACGAGTGCAGGAGGAGGTGCTTGATGAATTGTTCATGCTTGGCTTATTCCCCTTTAGATATTAGGGAAAAAGGAAGCGGGTGTGTTATGTGGAACACTGCACTAATTGACATCAAGTATGTCATTGGTGGGATAGACAATCTATATGTGAAGGTTTCAAAGTCTGAATTGGGTACGAATATCTCTCTTTTCTAATTTAATTTTTAATCATCAAGTCACTAATTATTGAAGAAAAGTATTTGAGGATTTGTCCAGATGTAAAAGCAACAAATCTTAACAGAAGGAAGAATTGCTAAGATTTTCTTTTTATGAATTGTTCCTCTTCTATTGAAGGAAAAAGGAAATTGGTTTTTTTTTTTAAGAAAAATAAGGGTCTATCCCATATTTCATTAATTAGTGGAAATTGGATTTTGATAAGTGCCTCTCTATAAATGCAGGAAAAAGTAACAAAAGGAAGCTGGCAATAATATTCGGAACAATAACAGGCATCGTAATATCAGTGCTTTTCATATGCTTATTTGGATATCTATTCAAAAGGAAGAAGATGATATCTGCAAAACAAGGTAAACAGATTGTGCAAATCAAATTTACTGTGGCTTTGTGAGCTCTAACCTTCATATATTTATATAGAAATCATATTTTCTACAGATAAAACCAATAAGTCCCTTGCACAAAATGACTCGTACAAAGGTACAGACCTCCCTGTTTTTGACATGGAGATGATTTTGCAAGCCACTGACAATTTTTCAATAACAAATGAAGTAGGACAAGGCGGTTTTGGCATTGTCTACAAGGTACTTTTTTTATTTGAATCCTGCTCATGTTCTGCTATAAGAAGACTTCTGACAATCTACCTTTTAAAAAAAAAACTCTCAAATTAAAATATGTTGGATGACAAAGGGAGATAAGCATCTGAAATCAAAGATAGATGTAAAGTTTATTTCTGTTTAAGCATACTGAAAAGTTAACTAGTTATTAATCAAAATGATAACTTACTATATATTAGGGCAAGCTCCCTTGTGGCCAAGAAATTGCAGTGAAACGGCTGTCCATGAATTCATCGCAAGGATTGAACGAGTTTATGAATGAAGTTATGCTGATTGCCAAGCTACAACATAGGAATCTTGTTAAACTCCTTGGATGCTGCATTGAGAACAACGAGCGAATATTAATCTACGAGTTCATGACCAACAAAAGTTTAGATTTCTTCATATTCAGTAAGCAACTGACTTCAACATTATTGATTAATTGTTGCCACTATTTTATCATTTACCCATTTATAATACCAAATGCAACTATTTATTTCAACTGTAACCTACAAATCTTACCCGGTCAAAGCTGTTTATAATTCATGGGAACTTGCAATAGATGCAGAGAAGCATGCCTCTTTGAGTTGGAGAACGAGATTGGAAATTGTAACAGGGATTGCAAGAGGGCTTCTCTACCTTCATCACGATTCTAGATTGAACATAATCCATAGGGACCTCAAACCAGCAAATGTTTTATTAGATGAAGAGATGAATCCTAAGATTTCAGATTTCGGCACTGCAAGATTAGTTGAAAGAGAACAGGCAGTACTAAGCACAGAAACAGTGATTGGCACTCGGTATGTACATTCAATTTTATATATGCTGCATATGGAATATGTTCAACTATTTTGCTTATTAATTTCCTCTATTTGCATTTTTATATATGAAGTGGATACATGTCTCCTGAGTATATCACAGAGGGTACATTTTCTGTCAAATCTGATGTGTATAGCTTTGGAGTAATACTCCTTGAGATTATATTTGGCAAGAGGAACCAGGGGAATCAAAACCTTCTTGCATATGTAAGTATTAATCTCGTATTTTTTTAATAATTTATATAGCAAAACTGATGTGGTCAAAGAGAATTGCTAACACCTACTTCGCTCATAATTCACATCCTAGGCTTGGAAATTTTGGGAGGAAGAAAACATTTTGAAGTTACTTGATGAAGCCATAGAAAGCTCAATTCTTACAACAGAGCTATCAAGATTCATGCATGTGGGTCTTTTATGTGTGCAAGAATGCCCTGATGATAGGCCATCTATGTCATCAGTTGTCATGATGCTATCATGTGACAACATGGAGCTACCGACCCCAAAGAGACCCTTATTTTGCAGAAGCATTGGATCAGAGTTTGATACTGATAGCAACTTGTACACGTATGGCCAATTGAGTATAACGATAGTAGAAGGTCGCTAGAGAATCTACGAAAAAGTAGCGAAGCTCTCATGAAAATGCTCCTACATTTGAATAGCAAATATGGTGTTATTTGGAGTTTGTTAGGAATTTACATGGATGTTAGTTGTCAAGATTGATATTACTATCCTCCTAAATTACAATGCTTTTTTCGGGCCAAAGTTAATATATATAGTTTAGTTAAGCCAAAATTATGAGCTGTGAAATTCGATAAATCTGAGTGTAACAAATCAGAAAGGTGCCCAAACTAGAAAAAAGTTAGAAAGTTTTAGCCACAATTTTGCACAGCTAGCAACTAAATATAAGAGCAAAAAAATTACTAGTTGAATATATAAATCCTGCAATTGGGCACAGGAAAGAAAGAACAAGTCATCCATCACTGTCCGGGTCCTAATTATCAGCTCAAGGCGAAAACCATGGGTCATGCTCCAGCTTACTGTCCCAATAACGCCAGCCTATTAGACCTCATGATCCATCCCAATAACACTCAAGCTCACAGTTCTATTGACCTGATCAAATGAAAATAAGAAACATATCAAGACTACCAAGAATGTTAGGTTAGGGAGTTGTACATTTGACATAACAAAATATCATGAAACAGTAATTGCATTTGATACATCATTGACGACTTAACTAAAATATACAACGTTTCTGGTTAAGCAAACCAGTGCAATAACAAATAATGAATCCAACAAATATCGAGATAGTAGTAGATGCAAGTTTTTTTTCTTTTTGTAATTTTTCTGAGTGAACTTATCTATCAATTGAAGAAATTAATAGTCAGTGCAAAAGTGAGGATATCATCAAAATATCCAATTCTCGCATACTGTTTGGCATCCCATACCCCTGATTAAAGTGATGTCATTCTCTGCCGATTAGAATTGTAGGAAGTACATATATATATATATATATATATATATATATATATATATATATATAGAGAGAGAGAGAGAGACAGATGGACTATTGTGCTTCGCGAAGTAAATGGAGGGTTTACTTCGGGTCATATTTTCATTTTTGAAAATCCAAACAACCGATTCGAACCGTTCAACATGTTCTAAATATTGAAATATGCTTCGAGACTAAATTTTAAATATTTTGGAATTTGATTACTATTTATTAAGCCACTTTGAAAATCGTTGATCCACTGTGAACAATAAATAACAGTAAAATTTTCTGGATCACCGGATCAGCGATTTTCAAAGTGACTTAATAAATTGTAAAAAAATTCCAAAAAATATAAAATTTAGTCTCCAATCACATTTTAATATTTAGAACATGTTGAACTGTTCGGATCGGTTTTGGATTTTCAAAAATGAAAATATGGTCCGAAGTAAACCCCCCATTTACTTCGCGAAGCACAATAGCCCATCTATACATATATATATATATAGGAAATTGCTAATATGCTATGCATAACACAGAGGGCCTCCGTGCTACGGCTCAATATTTGAGTTTTTCAAATCCTAACGGTCGATCCGAACCGTTCAACATGATCTCCATATAAATATGTACTTGCAAACCAAATTTTACATTTTTTTAGAATTTTTTTACTATTTTTTTAGATAGGTAGAAAATCACTTGACTGAAAATTTTGTACCATTCAGATCAAGTGTTTTTCTACCTATCTAGAAAAATAGTAAAAAAATTCTTAAAATGTAAAATTTAGTTTGCAAGTACATATTCATATGGAGATCATGTTAAACGGTTCGGATCGACCGTTAGGATTTTGAAAACTCAAATATTGAGCCATAGCACGGAGGCCCTCTATGCTATGCATAACACCGTAGCCAATTCCTATATATATATATATATATATATATATATGCTCCCTGAATAAAAATCTATGGAATCATACATAGCTCCGCCACAATGACTCTCGCTTCGAGATTTTGGTATTCCGCTTTATTGCATTTTCTCGTATGTTTACAGGTGGCCGGTGGGCCGACATTTTTATTAATATCCAAAGTTTAATACAAATTATTAATTATACCCAGAGTCGGACCAATTATCGAAATATACCCAAGCCGGCCAGAAAATGGCCGGCTTAGTCTCTCCCCTAAGCCGGCCATTTTCTGGCCGGCTTGATACCTTTTTTTTTTTTTTTAAGAGAGACACTTTGAAAATCAAAATATTGAAATTTAACACTGAAAATTTGAAATTTTTTGTTTAATTATTTGTTATATTACTTCTTTTGATATAATTAGCATATTTATACTAAAATATGCTATATTAATTGAAATTATATTGAATAACACTATATTATGTTAAATTACGCTAAATTACATTACATTACATTACAATACGCTATATTAATTGAAATACGCTATATTATTTTTTATGTTGTGCTACTATTTTAATGTTGTAATATTTTCTGTTTAGCATTATCATGATAATTTATTTTGATCTGTAAAATATAAAAATAGTACCATAAAAGCACACATACACAAGAACCGAAATATAGGATAATCCAAATATACCAAACATAAATAGTATATGAAATAAAATAGTACAAAACTAGTAAAAATACAACTAAAATGGAGAGGGGGAATATCGCTGAGGCGGTACTCCGGCTTTCGCCCGGCGCCAGCGCGGCCAGGCTCTCTCTCTCTCGGCCTCCCCACTAGCATCGGCAAACCTGAGTATCTGGTCGGCAGTATCCCATCTGGTATCGCCCGTGGAGACTGTCGGTACTGGCGGAGGTGTAGCGAAGATAGATGCGGCAAACCCAGTCCCAAAGTCAAGCTGAGTATGAGACCCGCTACCACTAGCCTCTCCATGATGCGGCATCTCTGTGCCATATCGAGGCCATACCGGTGCCGACATGAAACTCTCATCGAATACCCCGAAGTCCTGGAGACTGCACGAGAGGGACTCGTACTCAGAAGTATCGGTCTCCGCAGGTGGTGGCTGTGGTGGCATCTCTGCTGGACCCTGCAATCATACACATAAATTATTAAATTTGATCTGAATGAAGAAATTTATTAAAACCTGACAGATACTGAAGTATGACATACATGAGGCTGCACCGGACGTCCTTGCTCGTCGTACCATGCCGTCCACCCAATGCCGGACAATACCCAATTATGGTAGTCCCACTCTGGATGCAAATCGGGGGAAGATGGCATATCATCTAGCAGAACCGGGCTCGGGTCGGGCTCGGTCGGAATTATCTCACGCCAGTTGATGTTCTCTCCGGCGTCTCACAGCATACCGATGATCTTTCCACCGTGCCCGGCATCCTCAACCGTATTCGCATTCTTCTTGAGGGTGCGGTACCCAAGCCGTCTCCAGTTCTTCTTTCCCAGCATGGCAATCCCATGCCCGCACTCCTTGATCGCGGCCAAAATCTGAAAAAAATTTGGCATGTCAGATCAAACCTTGATGAACTACTAAGTTAGACCAAAACTATGTGGTTTTAGGTGCTTTACCTGGCGAGCCCATGCACGGCCGTTGGGATGGTAACCATCATCGGTTTTGATCCTGTCGCGGAGATGGGCACCGTAATCACCCTGCAGATAGACACTCGCCATGCAGACCTGCGTGTACCATACATCGTACCTCAACTGGGGATCTCCCTGGGTCTGAATGATCCCATCTGGCTCATGATAGAAATGGGTCTCGGTCGGATCCCGGGCCGTCCTGTAGTATGGGTCGAAATGGGTGCTCCAGTCCTTATCCAGTCGCGCTCGGTGGGTTACGTTGTAAGGAAGACGTTAGTTGCAATACAAAGCTATCAAGTAATTTGATGTATTTGACAATAAATACAATAGACTACGACTTACCTGTGCAGGGCTCTATACGTGGAAGGCGGCAACCGTGGGTCTGCAGGGATCAACGCCGCTCGACCAAACTGGCGGAGCACCCGATCTGGGTAGTGGTGCTCCACTGTCCAGAAGTGTATGAGTGGCCCTCGATAGAACCACATCGCCCGCTCCTACTCGTCAGTCACACTGCCCGGCAAGAGGTACTCCGTGTAGAACTCGTCGTACGGCGTCCACTCAACAAGAGCCTCAGGCAAACTCTGAAGCTCTGACCGGACAGGCCTGATCCCAACGGTAGCACCATGGGTCCGATCCAAGTAGTGGTGGAAACCATACCACTTCTTGGCGTATGCCGGGCATCTAAACACATCTGGCTCTCCCCAATCCGGCGCCTCATTGGGGATAGGACTGCTCACCGGTAGCCGTGACCACGACCAGTGCTGAAGCAGGAGTACCGGCCCGTACATCTGCTTCGCTTTCGGCTACATTTTCAAGAACATTACATGTCAGTGTATTTTGATGGATTTATTGATTAAATAATTTACACTAAAATAAGAGTTGGTAACTTACCTCACTACTACGGCACAGGTGGGAGTATAGATATGCCAGGACAGCCCCACCCCAGTTGTACGTCGACGGCCGCTCAAGGTTCATCAGCAACGGGAGATACATCATCGGCATCTGGTCACCGCTGGAATCAGGAAACATGACAGAACCAAAAAGGTCCATCTTGTAGCCCCGTGTATATCTGTAATACAAAACATATAAAAATTCTAATATAATCATCGTATTATAAATTGATTAGTACAAACAAGTTATAAATTTTACCTCTGAATCTCCTGCTCGGTGGAATCTGCCGAGAGACCCGCGATGAAGTGCTGCCGTAACCTCGTCATCCGCAAATGGAACTTTGACCTCCCATGTTCCCCAATGACATAGGAAGGCTCAGCTCCCAACAACTCCTCGACATAACCTGCGAATCTGGTGCTGTCAGAGACGCCGCCGACGGGTGTGCCACAGATAGGCAAACCCCAGAGAGCACTCACATCCTGGAGAGTCACAATCATCTCTCTGAACGGCATGTGAAACGTGTGTGTCTCGAGACGCCATCACTCCACCAGTCCAGTAATGAGAGAAGCATTGATGATGCTTTTCTCAGTCCGCACGATGTCCACAACCTGGTAGAGACCCAGGTTGACGAGGTATGGCTCCATCACATCGTAGTACCTCATGTGCACGCACCGTAACTTCACATCTAGAAGATCCGTGTCCTGCGTTGAAAAAGGTAATCCGCATGGTGATAACATAATAAAATTTAAACCCAATAAAATTTAAAGAAAATCTATGAAAAAGAACGTACCTCACGAGAAGCCAGTGAGACTCGGTGCTCGCTGTGGGGAATCCACAGAAGAGGACTGATGTGCTCCGTGCTGCTGGTACTGATCGGCTCGTCCACTACTGGAAGCGGGGTAGGCCGTGCTCTAGGCATCATGATGTCTAAAATAACATAATTTCTGTGAAATTACGCTTAATGAGCCTAATTATGATAAAAAATGCCAAAATACCCTAAATATTGGTCATCTGTGCTAATTACACTAAATTACGCTTAATGAGCCTAATTATGGTAAAAAATGCCAAAATACCCTAAATATTGGTCAACTGTGCTAATTACACTAAATTACGCTTAATTAGCCTAATTATGGTAAAAAAGGCCAAAATACCCTAAATATTGGTCAACTGTGCTAATTACACTAAATTACGCTTAATTAGCCTAGTTTTGGTAAAAAATGCCAAAATACCCTAAATATTGGTCATCTGTGCTAATTACACTAAATTACGCTTAATCAGTCTAATTATGGTCAAAGTGACCAAAATACCCTAAATATTGATCAACTGTGCTAATTACACTAAATTAGCACAGTTGGCCTAATTATGGTAAAAAACGGGCCAAAGTACCCTAAATATTGGTCATCTGTGCTAATTTCGGTAAAATTACGCTTAATCAGCCTAATTATGGTCAAAGTGACCAAAATACCCTAAATATTGATCAACTGTGCTAATTACACTAAATTAGCACAGTTGGCCTAATTATGGTAAAAAACGGGCCAAGGTACCCTAAATATTGGTCATCTGTGCTAATTTCGGTAAAATTACGCTTAGTCAGCCTAATTATGGTCAAAATAACCAAAATACACTAAATATTGGTCATCTGTGCTAATTCCACTAAATTACGCTTAATTAGCCTAATTATGGTAAAAAACGCCAAAATACCCTAAATATTGGTCAACTGTGCTAATTAATCTAAATTACGCTTAATTAGCCTAATTATGGTAAAAAAGGCCAAAATACTCTAAATATTGGTTATCTGTGCTAATTTCGATGAAATTATACTTAATGAGCCTAATTATGATAAAAAATGCCAAAATACCCTAAATATTGGTCATCTGTGCTAATTTTGGTAAAATTACGCTTAGTCAGCCTAATTATGGTCAAAATGACCAAAATACACTAAATATTGGTCAAATTAGCTAATTACACTAAATTACAACAATATAATCTAAATTCTAACACCTAAATCCTAAATCCTAAACCCTAAAATAAATAAATTACAAATTAAATTAGATAAAAAAAAATTACTCAAATAAGAGCTCAAATCCGGTTGTGAGATGAGAGAGTTGTGAGAAGGAGAGAGAAAATGGGGGTATATATAGGGTGAAATGCGGGTAAAAAAAAAAAGTACCAAGCCGGCCAGAAAATGGCCGGCTTAGGGGAGGGACTAAGCCGGCCATTTTCTGGCCGGCTTGGGTATATTTCGATAATTGGTCCGACTCTGGGTATAATTAATAATTTGTATTAAACTTTGGATATTAATAAAAATGTCGGGCCGGTGGGTCACCATTACTTCCAACGCTTAACCATGAATCCCAAACCCCTACCAGTTAAATAACTTCTGTGCAGGGATGGGTAAAGATATTGACAGAACTTTGACTTCATGCAGCGCATTGTTCCTGTGGTGCATGAAGCCAAATCAGCCCTGGTTTGACAGGTTGTGAATTCATGATCACTCTCTCCAGTGGTCATAAAATAATTTTACGTCTACACAATCTGTTGTCAATCTGCTGTCAAGTATAACATTCAACACAATAAAACAGAGATACCCATCTCTGGAAGCTAACTTTATGGATCCTGATAATTGTCTCCGCACTCTGATTCCCCCATTATTCCCTCACTTAACTTCCATAACTATCATGGGAAACCACAAAAACTCCAGCATTGATTTTTTTCTAAAATATTAATATCTATGCACATAAGTATTTATACCTATAAACGAAAATATTTATACATATAAGGTGAACAATTTTTACATAAATAATTGTTTCTCCAACTATATGGGGAGACCACTCAAACTACATGGGAGGAATCATACACGTTTTTAGAGGTGAGGTTTTTTGTCTTTGTTCAATCTCGTCCACATTTCTGACGATCTATGAGGAATTTTGCAAATCTAAAATCACGAACGTCTTCTACGTAATTTTATCTTTCAAGTGAGATCCATGATGATGTACTTTCGGGCTCGTCGTCACACAAGTATTTGTACCTCGTCGTGCAAGTATTTATACCTATACTTGAAAGTATTTTTTACATATGACACTGTCTGACATCTGAAAGTATTAATATCAAGTATTACAAATATTTATACCTATGCACTGAAGTATTTATACTTATGTGGTAAACTATTTTTGTTACAGAAAGGTTGACGCAGGGACGATTGGAGAAGGTTGATGCGGGAATGCGGGGATGCGGGGTCTCCACTACTTCATTAGAGGAAGGTTGATGCGAGGTGTAACAGCTCATTTTTTTAAATATTTGGAAATTTTATTTGACATAATGTTATCACGTATGTGATTATACATGATTTCCTCCATCTTGCAATCTATTCATTTTGTTACGGTTGTAACATCTTGAAATTTTAAACCATAAAATCATGTAGGGGCAATTATTAATTTTCAATGTTAAGAGGGTCTAAGTGAAAAAGTATATAAAATAATTATTTTACTATGACCACATAAATTCGGTGGTCAACCTATTCCATTATCTCTCTTTGAAAGGATAATATAATAATAAATATAAGTATAGTATTCTAATAAGAGACTTGAATGATTTTCTGGGAGAATCCGAAGTCCTCTTCCGATGGAAGATAACAGAAGAAAGGGGAGCGGTAAAATCAGGAAAGAATGCGAAATTTAGAGAATCAATAGAAAAAAATAAAAGAAGAAAAATAAATTGGTGGAGGAAATGAGAGGAGAAATGAAAGTCCGACAGTCCTACGCAACTACGAGAAGGAAACAGAGGTGAAGAGCTTCTCGATTTGCTTGTTCGCAGCTTGTGATTTAGTAGCTGCTCTCGAACGACTCGATTCTGAACGGTGAACTAACTTCGAGCCTTGTCATGCCCAACAATAAAAGGTGCGGATTTCGAGTTATTCCTAGCCCCTTCTAACTTGTTTAATTGTTGTTGTGTGGTTGTGGGGTTCTTTGCTTGCTTTTGCTTGCATGTTGATTGTTCGATGATTGTGATTTAATTGAGCGATTATTGAACCATCACTAGTACGGGTCTGGTGTATTGCTGCACACCAGTTGTTCGGTGAAATGCCTAAGAGAAGTAAATTACTGGTACGGGTCTGGTGTGTTGCTGCACATCAGCTGTTCGGTGAAATGCCTAAGAGAAGTAAATTGTTAGTAATCTTAAGGTTAATATATGGTAGTGGTTTGGAGTTACATGGTGTACAACTATTTATTATAATTTAATTATGGAACAGACCACAACTTCTATATTCTCAAATTGATACATGCATGAGACAAAAGATGACAGGAGCCTTGATATCAATATAAAATATCCACTTCACATGAACTGAACCATAAAATTTATATAATAAATTGAGATGGTAATGAGTGAACTATGTAATAATTAGACCCATTGAATTGTGAATCAAAACGAGGTACATGATGACATACATTAGACAAGTAAATTTTGTAAGTGTAAATATGCCTTAGTGAAATGTCTTATTACATATTGAAATTTGCATGTCCTGATTGCACGAGATTATTTGTTTGATTAGTGTAGCCTGGCTGTTGCTCGGTTGCCAATTGCTTGTAGTTAAAGTCTTGAAGTTGGTATTCTTATTGCATAAATGAGTTGCATGATATACGCTTGCATCATGAACTGAACCATATTTCTGTTTGCATGATATTAACTTGTATGCATGGTACAAGGCATTAGTTGTACTAGAGACTGTGAAATACATGACATAAGATATGAGCTGATTAACCTTTGCATAATATAATTGCATACATGAAACAAAGCACGATATGAACCATGAACTTGTATAGTAGCATAGTCTAGAAGTGAACCATGGGTATACTTGAGCATAACATATAAACATGTGTGCATTTGAATGAATAATATAGTTGGATATTTGATTGGTCATGTAGGCGCTGTCTTTTCGTGGTAGCGCATGACCGTGGTCATATTTGTACTTGATTGAAACTTGGAAAACTGACCGATCATGTAGGCGCTGTCTTTTCGTGGTAGCGCATGACCGGGTTCGTGTATTGATTGAATATTAAACTTGGAAATTTGACCGGTTATGTAGGCGCTGTCTATTCATGGTAGCGCATGACCGGGGTCATGTAGGCGCTGTCTTTTCATGGTAGCGCATGACCGTGGTAATGTACTGATTGAATATTAAACTTGGAAATTTGACCGGTCATGTAGGCGCTGTCTTTTCGTGGTAGCGCATGACCGGGGTCATGTATTGACTGAACATTGAACTTGGAAACTTGACCGGTCATGTAGGCGCTGTCTTTTCGTGGTAGCGCATGACTGGGGTCATGTAGGCGCTGTATTCGTGGTAAGCGTGTAATTTCTGTTATGTAGGCGCCGTTAATTCGTGGAAGCGCATAACAGAAATTGCGTAGGCGCTGTATTCGTAGTAGCGTGTGATCCAGTTATGTAGGCGCCGTTGATTCGTGGAAGCACATAACTGAAGGCACGTAGGCGCCGTATTCGTGGTAAGCGCACAATTTCAGGTTATGCGCATAACAGAAATTGTGTAGGCGCCGTATTCGTGGTAGCGCATGACCCGTAGTCAGATAAGTGTCGAATCTGGATCGCAAGATAGAAATGCTAAAATAATTGCTTTACAAAGACATTTGTGCATTTAAATAAGATTCATGAGCATTTGAGTATTTGATATGATATGTTAGCATTTCATGCATGTTTGAATTTATAATCAATCTACTTACGTGAGCATTGCACTTTGGGGTTTATAGAACTTTTATGTTATCATAAGCATAACTTAGTTAATGAAATGTCATAGGTAAACTTATTTTTGGATTACTTAGTAAGGTTCTAATTTTGGTCTACATTGATTCATGCTAGCAAGTTTACTATTGATTGTGAATTATCTCTTCGGCTTGATGATCAATGTTGTTCTTTTATAATTATGCTCGGTGCTGGTTTGATTTAGTTGGTCGGGTCTTAGAATAACTCGACTGGAACTGAATACCGCACTGGGAGATTTTCAATCTCTCATCATTCCACTTTGTGGGTTCCAGGTACAAAGCGTGAGACACGAAACGAGATATTGAACTAGAAGACTGTGGGACTTGCATCGAAAAAAAAAGTAAGTTATGTAATTGGTAATGTATATGTATATATGTGATTCTGTAAAATGATAGAAATCGCCTTGCGCTGATGAGCGCGGCGGGTTGTCGGCCCCGTTGTTGGGTTGTGACACGAGGACCATTGAGGGACTAGAAACACTAATTACAAATAAACTCTAGTTGTCCCTAATCATTGTAATTAGCAAGAAACACTAATTACAAATAAGATCGATTAGCGTGATGATTAAATGTTGGTCGAATTTCACAGATCAAGCAATAGTCGATTGGTTTGATATCACATATGCATATTAAAGAATATGGCATTGGGATGAACTTATGTGAGACATTACAAAAAACCCATGTTATGTCATTAATGTTTCACATGGTGTAATTATCTTATGTCTGAGATGTTTAGTTTTCTCATATGAAAAGTATACGCTTGTGGTGTTGTCTAATGCTCTCCGTAAAAAGGGGATGTAACGGCAGTTGCTTATAAATCACAAAATAAGACGGCAAGCACGCAAAAAAGAAGAACATATATATAGTGACGAACTTAAAAATCTGTTCAACCCAATAATTTATTTTTAGTGACTGAAAGTGAACAATTCCAATTAGTGTTCATTTTCAGAGGGCGTTACATTAATATTCCAAATAGTGTTCACATACAAAAGAATTCTTTTCCATGGTAAATTTTTTTTTGTAAGTAGCATTTCCAATCAAGGTACCACAAAGGACACTATTTATCAGTTGAAAAACAATCGACAAAAGGTAGTATTTATTCCCAACTCAGCAAAATTTGACAAGGATTACCACAGAGTTTACCAAAAAACACAAGGAGATAAAATAAAATGCAGCACCTTATAAATACACATGAAAAATAATATTCCTTAAGAGAAAATTACACATGAAAATAAAAGGTTTTATTCATGAAAAAAAAACACACTCAATCAAAAGTTGGAAAAACACCGGGACACATATCAAGTTCTTCTAAACGACATTGGGCATGTGGCTTATCAGATCAACGACACGGTTACTATGAAAAGATAATTAGTGAAATTAGAAAAAAAAAATAGAAGAGAAAATTCAGAAACAAAATGAAAGTGTTATAAATTGAAGAAAAAGAAAAGTAAACAAGCTATAGAGAATGTATAAAGAGGCTATCTTTTATTCATATAATTTTACGTGTGTATCATACAAGCTTACAAAGCCAGTATTTATAAGCTAGAAAATGTAAATAACAAGCCATCTAAATTAATTTTATTGATAAATGTGGGGGGGGGGGGGGGGGGGGGGGGGCGGGTGTGAAATATACTTCTTTAAAGAGAAGTTTTTGAAGTAATTAGTGAAGAGTTGCAACATCGGAGAATTGCAAATGAACATCCATAACTTAATTTATTCATAACACTTCTATTAATATGATACTTCAATATCAATATTAACATGGTACTTCTGGACCATTTATATAGCCTCATTAAAAACATTACCAAGATAAACCCATTGGATAAAAACTTGGATAAGGGAAAAAGAGTACAGTGTGTCCCTTCATTTAGATATTATTGAATATTCTTCAATCGCTGTAAACCTATCTTCTTTGTGAGTTGTTCAAAAACTCTTGTCGGGAAAGATTTTTTGAATAGGTCTGTCAAATTATCGATTGATCGGACTTAGCTAACATCTATTACGCCCTCCTTTTGTAGGTCATGTGTTGAAAAGAACTTCACCGCAATATGTTTAGTTTGGTCTCCTTTGATATATTCTATTTTGATTTGTGCGATACATACTGCATTATCTTCATGCAGCGGAGTAGGATTTTTCTAGATGTTTTCAAGCCGGTATTCTTCTTGAATATTTTGAATTATTAACAGTAACCAAACGCATTCTCGGTCCGCTTTGTATAAGGCGATCAGTTCGGCATGATTTGATGATGTTGCCATTAAAATTTGTTTTTGTCGATCGCCATGAAAATGCAGCTCCACCATAACTAAATATCTATCATGTTTGAGATCGTGCTTTATGTGGGTCCGACAAATATACGCATTTGCTTATCCAATTAAATTAGATTTTGTACCCTTTTGAAAGTATAACCCCATATCTCGAGTTCCACCAAGATAGTGAAACACATATTTATTTCCGTTCAAATTTCTTCCGGTTGGTTTAGAACTATATCTTGCTAACACTTTTATAGAAATGCGATATCGGGTCTTGTATTATTTGAAACATATAATAACGCTCCAATTGCGCTTAAGTATTGTACTTCAGGACCAATTATTTTTTCATTATTTTCTCGGGGGCAAAAATGATCATTTTTTGCATTTAGCAATCGTACGTGCATTGGTGTGTTCAAAGGATAAACTTTATCCATATTAAACCTTTTTAGTAATTTTTCAACATAATTTGGTTGATGCATAAATATTCATTTATTTAGATGCTTAATCTGTAAACCGAGGCAAAATTTAGTTACACGAAGGTCTATCATTTCAAACTCATTTTCCAACGATTTTGCAGTATATTCAATTTTTCAGGGGATCCAATAATGTTTAACTCATCAACATATACTATAATGATTGTAAAATTTAGATTTCATCTTTTTAATGAAAATACACAGTCTAATTATATTATTTTTATATCCTTCTTTTAGAACGTACTCACTAAGTCGGTTGTACTATATTCGACCATATTGTTTTAGTCCGTATAAAGATCTTTCTAAATTTATAGAGTACATTTCTCTAGGTTTGAACTTATATGCTACAGGCATTTTCAATCATTCAGGGACTTTCATGTATATGTCATTATCAAATGAACCATATTGATAGGCTATTACAACATCAATAAGTTGCATGTTTTTATCTTTTGTGACTGTGAGACTTATTAGAAACCTGAGAGATAATGCATCCACTATGATAGAGTTAGTGTCCTAGAGCAAACGTTCATTCTAAGATTATGTTTATATAATGATTAAATTGTTCAATTTGTTCCGAGAGTTTTATGTTACTTGATGGCTCATTTAGAGTTGAGGACTCTGAATTGTCAAGCGCTAACAAATGTAATTAGTAAACTCCAAATATCCCTAATCGATATAATTAGTTGGGAGCACTGATTACAAATAAGATTTGCATGAGAATTAAATGTTTTGATCAAGTTTCACAGATCAAAGCGGCTAGGTTTTGATTTAATCTAATGGGTGCTTATAAGTGTTATATGGCATTTGATTGACCATACATGAACATTAAGTGGATTATGTGTTTGTGTTATTAATGTTTCATTTGGTGTTGTTATCTCATGTCTGAGATGTTCGGTTTTCATGCATGAGAAATATATGTCAGTGGTTGTTGTCTACCGCTCGCTATAACAAGGAGTCATAAGGGCAGATTCTCTACATGTATAAACTTGTGTTGTGAAGTTCATGAACATGAAGAAGACTAATATCCATCATACACATCCAGGTGAATGTTGTATGAGTGATGATATCTTATAGTTCCTTGATGAAATTAGATTATACATCATGCAATGTGATCAATTGTTGATCCCAAATAATTGATTCTAAAATCAAGAAACATAATTGATAAGATAGCAAGAATGACACAATCCTATCTTTCACATTACATATATATCATGCGATATTGGATACAACATGGACAATGTGTAATTGCACTAATGGTGAATTTTCAGTTGGTTGTGCATTGACTAAGATGTATCTGCATAGGCCTTTGTTCAACCCAGTATCTTTTCTAGCATATAGGGAGTGTGGGGTGATACAATAGATGCCTCCTCATGTTGCACTCTTGGTTCAATCTCTTGTATTAAAAGAGACCGGAAGAGCTGTTATAATTGTAATTTGTACCATGATAGTAATGTCCCCTAATATTACTCATTAGTACATATATTTGTTGCTCAATCCATATTTGATATACTAAATTAATTTTGAAAATAAATAAATTTGTGATCCTCTAGTTGAATTCTTGTTTTCCTGTGTAGAAGACAAAAGAACTCATGTACAAATATAATTATTTTGATATATAACTTCGATATTTGATAAATATAACTATTTTAAAAAACGAGCAGTCGAACCGGTTGACCTACTGGTTCAACTACCAAATCGTTGGCCCAAAACTTTACCGGGTCGATGTCCGGTCCGATTATAATAATATTGCTTTGAGTAAGAGGTCATGGGTTCAAAACTCGGATGGAGTCTTTTATGAACATTAAATAGAAGTTGGTAGACTAGATCTCCAACTTCCTTTCTTTTTTAAAAAGCAACACAATTATAAACATGACTTTAAATATCATAATTACAAAACACAAGAATTGAAAAACAAAACTACGAGCAAGAGCAGCAAAGTGTGCTTTTTAATTTGAAAGCTTCACACAATATATTTATTCCATCTTAAATTCTCTTCCCTGGCAAGAGAACCAGTAAAAATAAAAAGTTTTACAAAATCTACAAAAGTAAATTGACCGTATGGAAACGAGGAATTTGTTATTTTTTTTCTGTCAACTTTTTCATGGCTTTTATTAGGAAGATATACTAACTGCACCCATATCTATTTTCTCTTGTTTGTATTACCTAGAAGCAAGGTAATGTAAAAAATGAACCTCCACAGGAAACCCCATGCAACAGTTACAAACAGGCAATTCCACTTGCTCAGTTGCGTCACTGCTTGTTCTTTAAGTATATCCGATCCCGTCGTGATGCAAGTGCTAGCGGTCAGGTTTGAATGCAAAGTCTGGCTGATAACTGCTAACACCTTCTCTTGCACTGTCGTATTCATCTCGCCAATCGGGGTACCGTAGAACATTTGCACGCCCCGTGAAAAGCAAGCATTTGATCTGCCAAATTCATTTTGCAAGACAGCCTCATATGGGTATTTAACAAGAGACAGATAGTGAAACCAAATCCAGTAATTGGGGATCCGGTCACGGTTTATATAGAAACCGGAGAAAAGAAGGAAGTATGAAAGAATTGCAACAACCACAGTATAGCCGATCATGACATGTGGGACCACTGCGGAAATGAACGAGACAAATCCAGAACCAGCCCAAAAGGAGGCTAGTATGATAAGTACGAAGAAAAGGAAACCCATGCCACCCCCTGCTAATCCTACCACAAAGAAAGTGATCAATGCAAAGGCTAAGGAAAGGAATACAAGAGGCGGGAATGTGACAATTGCATTGGATATCACGTAAGATGCCTTGCGGTACGCATTGTGTGAAGTTTCACGAACATATATAAAGCGCTCTTGTACAAACACAGGGAGTGCATCAGCACATACAAAGAACATAGTTGTCATGCCTATTGTAAAGAAGCCAAGCCGTTCTTGTGCACCTTTTGGGGATGCATCGAGGCGCCAAAAGAGTGTGGCAAGAATGAAACCTGTGACCATGATTGTGCCGAGTCGCATCAAGAATAGTTCAGGCATGCGCTTTGTGTTGGTGAAGGACCTCTTTGTCAAAACCCCTACTTCTATCCAGAAAGGGTTAGCAAATTCATGCATTGATGCCCCAAGTCTACCACGTGATACACTTGCAGCAATTGCACCTCTCAAAGTCAAAGGCAAAGCAACAGAGGATGGATTTACTGGCTTGTTAAATTGTGCTTGGTATCTTGAGTTGAAATCAACGAGTGATTTGGCCCCCATAGTGGGGTCCTTGTACTCAAGCTCACGAATTAGGTCTAGAGCAAACTCGGTAGGGTTCTCATGCTCAGGTATAGGTTGACCATATTCGGCAAAGAAATTGTATAAACCATTAGGGGGGCCACTATAAACTGTTTGTCCGCGCGAAAGAAAGAGGATATGATTAAGTAGGCCAATTATACGATAGCTTGGCTGGTGGATTGTTAATATAACAACGCTTCCGCTCTCGGCAATCTTTTTTAAGACCTGCACAACCATGAATGCACTCGTGGAGTCGAGTCCAGATGTGGGTTCATCAAGGAATAGCAAGATCGGGTCATGAATTATGTCGGTTCCGATTGAGACCCGTCTACACTCACCGCCAGAGACCCCACGATGACCCTCATCACCTATTATGGTATTTACGGCATTCCTCAAGCCCAATTGGTCTATTAGGGCTTCGACACGAGCCTTCTTCTTTGAGGACGGTAGCGCCCGTGGGAGGCGGAACTCGGCAGAGAATGTCAATGTTTCTTCTACGGTGAGCATCGGAAAAAGCAAGTCATCTTGCATCACATATGCAGAGATCGTTTTCATGAGATGGCTATCTATGGGTTCTCCATTGAGGGTTATGCTGCCCCCGAGGCTCTCTTTCGGGATCCGGTCCGCTAGTGCATCAATCAAGGTTGATTTGCCTGAAGTTATAAGAGTGTGTGATATTTAATTTCAAGTGTTAAAAAATCTATTTAGACTTTTCTGAATTGGGAGAAGTTTATTTTTCAATTTGCTATTCCTTGATTAACCTGATATAGAAGTTAGAACTCAAAATTCAAAAGCCCTTTAGTTGTTATGTAGGATTTTTTCCTTGCACATATGTACTTTTTTTCCCTTATATTTTGAAATAATACTTTATACTTAATTTTGTAACCGAGGGTTGAACTAGTATAGTTTATACAGTTGAGAAAGATTAGTAAAAGGTTGATATTAGCAAAGTTCTACAAAAAATTTTGCACAAAAATAAATAAGTTAATATTACCGGACCCGCTAGCACCAAGGACTGCAAAGATCTCCCCTTCTCGGGCCTCGCCAGAGATTTTGTTGAGTAGAACGTTTGTCTGTGACAAGCCCCTGGTTGAATTCGCCATGTCCGAGGCAAGATGGTTGCGAGAGGACAGAGAACGAAGGAATGTAAATTTCTTAGGCATCTTGACACTGTAGTAAAGGTCAGTAAAGGCAAGCAGAAATGGTAGGGGCTGTTGCATGGTGGCAATCCGGGCACCACTCTCTCCATTGGATTTTGCACCAGCTTGCGTGGCAACTGAGCCAAGTTCTTCATCGCAGTCTCCTTTATGCACAATTTCTTTGGTTTGCCCATTGTGGTTGGGAGATTTCGGATGAAAAAGTGCTAGTTTTCCAACAAATTGGGACATTGATCAGGTCGAGTGGTTGATGGTTGGCACGACAATTTTTGAAGAACTACCAAGAAATATTTATTATATTGGTACCGGATTTATTCATTGACCAACAAATAATATCAGCAAGAGAGCAGAGGGAAGATGTATGATTGTTTGGTTAATCACTACTTTATCTCTAGTATATATATGTGTGTGACTCTTGTTGTTTCTTTAATCCGATTAGTATTACACGTCGGATCTGATGGTTCGTTGTTTATTTGAGCTGAAGTTGCAAGCATTTGTGACGGCTGGAATAGATTAGCAAATAATACTTGACATTATTATTATAATTAAATAAGGGAGGCAGGTCTGCTGAGGTAAAGTTCACTTGAAAGTTTTGAAGTTTAAACCATCGGAATTGATTATTCATTTATTCTCACTTCTCTCCATTTATATAAGAAATGGAGAGATGCCACTGAATGATCATTAATTATTAATTATATGTTGGTCTCTAATTTATTCAAAAAATATGTTGGTCTGTAATAATTTATGTTTAACAAGATTCTTTAGATAGAAACAAGCTCCCATTTTCTTTGAACAACTGGAGGTAATGAATATTTATATTAATATTTTCTTTCGTGGTAAAGAATATGACATAGCTGGAGCATTTTATATAACCACACGATTCCTAATAAAAAAAAGCTTGTATATTTTATGTTAGCTTATTTATAACCACATGATTTCTATCGTGACCCGAAGAGTTAATTGCGAGAATATCTGTATTATTTTGATGTGTTCTCCTTATGTTTTTTTAGGATGATTCCGAGCCGGCATCCTCCGTAGAGAAGCTGAGAAGAAGACCTTTGTTATCTGATTGTTGTTATTGTACTTTTGCTATAAATGTTGTCATCTGGAAGAATCTCTTTCTTGATGTATGTCCTGAGAACGAGTATCCTGAGAATTTCTTTCTAAATGTCGTACTCGAACCTTGTCTCGAACTTTCTTGTTAGAACTGTCCTATGGGTCTTTTTCGAGCAGTCATAAGTAAAGAGAGAACTTCTCAGGCATTCGTATAGCACGAGAGGTACACATATATATTTTCTCGTAAATCGATTGTTGCACCTCTTGAGCTTTCGTCAATTTTAATGAAAGAAAACTGCTCCAACTGCGGAATGCGTACTTCTCGAGAACTTTTGTTACTCCAATATGCGTAGTGCAAAATAATGTTTAGGTTTAGGGTTTAGTAAGGTTTCTTTAATGCAAGTCCCGTAATTAATTTGTAGATTCTCATTCAATACTCCACATATTGAATTTAAATCAATCAGAGAATACATTATTTTGGTATCCAGTAATTCGTAGATACAAAACCAAGAATAATTATTCCTGTACCTTAAAAATAATAGAAGAATTCTGTGCTTTAAAGTCTTTATTCTCATTTGTTTACTGGTTCACAATAGAGAATAATGCTACTCAAATGTTAACATCATCATTGTATAATACATCACTACTACAAAAGTGCTAATCGTACACAACACATCGTACACGGCTCCGAGCAATTACCAACAAAACAATGTGTAAAGAATGGAAGCACGGACATGCAAAAATGAGCTCAACCATACACGCACAGTAAATTAAAAGAAAATCTGCGTACGAAAGGCAGAAACTTCCGTAAACGGTTGGTTAATATGAATATGTGCACAATTGTGCCCCATGATACACGATTATTTTTAATCAGCTGTGTATGATTCTACAAAATTTACAGACATGGTATTATACTTATTAACCATGTATTATGAATTCACGTTCTCTAAACCACCTTGTTCAATATTAATTTCTTTAAGGGACGACCCCTAGCTATCCGCGCATTTTCACCTTCCCCTTCAATCCAATTTAAATCCTGCCCCGTCACCCATGTCTCTTCATGTTCGCTCTTATCCCTCCTCTTCATTTTCCTCTGTCTTGACTAAGACAAACCCAGAAAGAGAAGAACATATCATATATCATGATTTTATCATCGTGGAGGAAGCATAGGACATCGGTTGAACGCTAAAATGTTGGGAACCTATCTAGATAACTTATTATATTAATTCTTTGGAAATTTGGTGAAGGAAAATGGAGGCATAGTGGAGGCACAAAAAATGGAGGCATTTGAACTCTCCTCCTCATTAAATATGAACAATGATTCTTTAAACCACCATGTTTACGGTATATTTTTAGTTTGGATGAACCACATACAAATGTTTCTTAGGGTTTTGGGTTTTCGCGCCTCTTCACTGCCCTGTGTATAATTTTACCATCCTTGCCTCTCTAATATATCAAATAAAATTTCTCCTCTCTCTTCTACCTCTTTAATTCCCTCTATCATACTCGGTTGTTCCAAAATAACCGTGTACAAAAAATATCATATGCGGTTAGTTAATAAGAACCTGGTACAAAGGTTTATGGTACTTAGTTATTTTTGAGGAACTGGATACAAATGTTCTTTTGGGTTTTTAGTTTTTCGCGCCTCTTTACTGGCATTTCTTTAATTTTCACATCCTTATCCTCTCTAATCAAACAAATTTTTCTCCTCTTTCTTCTCCATCATTATTAAGCTCCTCTCCTTCTCCCTTCACTCCTCTTTCTCTTAGGATTGCCGCGCCGGTCTCTACTATCTGTTGTAGGCTTGCCATTTACAAGATATACAATTGGCTAATTAATACTAATGGATTCTAATTGATCTCATAGAGATGATATCTTTCTGATTGATTATGTACTTCTAGATGGGTTAAATGGCAAGATTGCTTTGTCTCAGTTATGTTGCTAAGCAATTCCATCCATAGTACATCCAACAACACAAACTATATAAAAAATTGATTGCTTCTGTACTTGCTAGGCTGATCTTCATTCTGTAATTATAGTATATTTTATTCCATGCTTTTGTTATCAGTGTATGAACAATAATATGACAATATAGTCTAAATCATGTGATCCTTTCTTGTATGCCTATCGATTAATTTCGAACGCAAAGAAATAATTAGTTAAGCAAGAAGGAAACAAATAAGTCGGTCATAGAATGGAACAACAAAATAATGAAACGGGAATGATTTGTTCTTAGCCATGTTGTTGGCCCCTTGTATGGCTACGAGCTATTGATACATTGCATGCTGTCTTTATCCAAAAAGAAAAAAAAATAGAAATTGTAGTTATAGTGTGGTTTCTATATGTGCAAGTCCCGTAACTAATTTCCAGATTCACATTCAATACTCATCCACATATTGAATTTAAATCATTCATAGAATACATTATTTTGGTATCCAGTAATTCGTAGATACAGCACCAAGAATATTAATTATTCTTGTAACTTAAAAATAATAGAAGAATTCCATTTATTAACGTGTCTTTCTCATTTGTTTACTGGTCCACATTAGATTTTCTCGGACACAAGAAGTGTTAACATCATCATTCAAAGCAGACAAAGTCATATGCTAGTACAATAATATCACTTTCAAAAACTAGAGAATAATGCTGCTCAAATGTTAACATCCTCATTGTTTAATACATCACTACTAAAAAAGTGCTATTCATACACGGCACATCATACACGGCTCTGAGCAATTTCCAACAAAACAGTGTTTAAAGAATGGAAGCGCGCAGGTGCAAAAATGAGCTGAACTATACACACACGGTCAATAAAAACAAAATCAGTGACCGAAAGGCAGAAACTTTCGTACATGGTTGGTTAATATGAATGTGTACATTTGTGCCGCATGATACACGGTTATTTTAAGTATTATACTTATTAACCATGTGTTATGAATTCATGTTCTCTAAACCACCTTGTTCAATATTAATTTCTTGAAGGAATGGCCCCTAGCTATGCGCGCATTTTCACCTTCCTCTTCAATCCAATTTAAATCCTGCCCCCTCACCCACGTCTCTTCATTTTCCTCTCTCTTGACTAAGACAACGCCTGGAAAGAGAAGAACATATCATATATCATGAATTTATCGGCGTGGAGGAAGCATATGACATGGGTTGAACCCTAAAATGTTGGGAATCTATCTAGATAATTTATTATATTAATTCTTCCTACATTTAGTCTCTCCTCCTTTGTTTTGATTCTTTCTGCATTTAGTCTCTCTTCGTTTGTTTTGATTCTTTCTGCATTTAGTCTTCATTCCGCAAACATTCCATCAAACGGCAACTGATGTAGCATTTGTTTGAAGATTAGAGCAAAATTTCGACTCATACCGCAATTTTCCGCCAGTGGGGCCCACCACTCAAATAATTTTTCTATGAAACTTCTTCCGTTCCTATCATCCGATATAACAAAATTAGTTATCAAATTTCCACACAAATTCCAGTCAAATTTAGCAAGGCCTAGGAAAATTTAATTTCTTGTATCTACTATTCCAATAAACTTAAACTATGCAGATGATACTTTGTAGTATTCAACTATTGATTCTAACTATGAATATGTCTCTAAAATAAGCTTTAGCTGGTTTTGAACAGATATCAGGCTTCAAAATAAATTTTGAAAGTATGAAATGGTTGGTCTGAATATAGGTAAATTTTGAAAGTATGAAAATAAATTTATTTCTGTCTGCTCACTTCTCTTACACAATCATCTCTCCCTTAGGATTTAGGGACCATCAGTTGAACGTGTTGAGAGGGAAGATTTGAAGTCTCTCCTCCTTCAATTTGATTCTTTCCGCATTTAGTCTCTCCTCCTTCGTTTTGATTATTTCCGCATTTGGTCTCTCCTCGTTCGTTTTGATTATTTCTACATTTAGTTTTTATTCCGCAAACATTCCATCAAACGACAACTGATGTAGCATTTGTTTGAAGATTAGAGCAATTTTTCGAGTCATACAGCAATTTTCCACCAGTGGGGCCCACCACTCAAATAATTTTTCCATGAAACTACTTCCGTTCCTATCATCTCGATATAACAAAATTAGTTATCAAATTTCCACGCAAATTCCAATCAAATTCAGCAAGGCCTAGGAAAATTTATTTTCTTGTATCTACTATTCCAATCAACTTAAACTATGCAGATGATACTTTGTTGTTTTCAGCTACTGATTGTAATTATGAATATGGCTCTAAAATGATCTTCAGCTGGTTTTGAACAGATATCAGGCTTGAAAATAAATTTTGTAAGTATGAAATGCTAGGTCTGAATATAGATAAATTTTGAAAGTATGAAAATAAATTTATTTCTGTCCGCTCACTTCCCCTACCAGTCATCTCTTCCTTAGGATTTAGGGACCAGCCGTTGAACATGTTGAGAGGGAAGATTCGAAGTCTCTCCTCCTTCGTGTTGATTCTTTATGCATTTAGTCTCTCCTCCTTCGTTTTGATTCGTTCTGCATTTAGTCTCTGCTCCTTCGTTTTGATTATTTCTGCATTTAGTCTTCATTCCGCAAAACATTCCATCGAACGACAACTGATGTGGCATTTGTTAGAAAATTAGAGCAATTTTTCGAGTCATACAGCAATTTTCCACCAGTGGGGCCCACCACTCAAATAATTTTTCCATGAAACTACTTCCGTTCCTATCATCTCGATATAACAAAATTAGTTATCAAATTTCCACGCAAATTCCAATCAAATTCAGCAAGGCCTAGGAAAATTTATTTTCTTGTATCTACTATTCCAATCAACTTAAACTATGCAGATGATACTTTGTTGTTTTCAGCTACTGATTGTAACTATGAATATGGCTCTAAAATGATCTTCAGCTGGTTTTGAACAGATATCAGGCTTGAAAATAAATTTTGTAAGTATGAAATGCTAGGTCTGAATATAGATAAATTTTGAAAGTATAAAAATAAATTTATTTCTGTCCGCTCACTTCCCCTACCAGTCATCTCTTCCTTAGGATTTAGGGACCAGCCGTTGAACATGTTGAGAGGGAAGATTCGAAGTCTCTCCTCCTTCGTGTTGATTCTTTATGCATTTAGTCTCTCCTCCTTCGTTTTGATTCGTTCTGCATTTAGTCTCTGCTCCTTCGTTTTGATTATTTCTGCATTTAGTCTTCATTCCGCAAAACATTCCATCGAACGACAACTGATGTGGCATTTGTTAGAAGATTAGAGCAATTTTTCGAGTCATACAGCAATTTTCCACCAGTGGGGCCCACCACTCAAATAATTTTCACGTGACACTACTTCCGCTCCTATCATCCGATATAACAGAGTTAGTTATCAAATTTCCACGCAAATTCCAATCAAATTTAGCAATGCCTAGGAAAATTTAATTTCTTGTATCTACTATTCCAATCAACTTAAACTATTCAGATGATACTTCGTTGTTTTCAGCTACTGATTCTAGCTATGAATATTGCTCTAAAATGAGCTTTAGCTGGTTTTGAACAGATATCAGGCTTGAAATAAATTTTGGAAGTATGAAATTCTAGGTATGAATATAGACAATAAGGAAACTCAGTATTATGCTTTATGCAACCATTCTAGGCCGTCAAGTAGGTAAATGAATGTTGTTTATTTCTGGTAAGGACACCCTCTAACTCATATAATAAAACAAGGCGACAGCATGTCAATGGATTTTCTCTCGTCTTGTTTACAGTTTTAATTTGAGAATGACGTAATGGAATATATATGGGCAATAATGGATAATAGGATTGGTTCAAAACTTTTCATATTTGCTCTTGTTGTTTTTTAAATTTGTTGCAAATATTAAATTGATTAAGTTTGTATTAAAAATGATATTCTCACATTTACAAAAAAAATGATTTGAATACTGAATAATGATTACATTAAATATAATTTATCAATTAATTAAATAAAAATAAAAATAAAAAATAAATTTCTAAGTATGTTATTGAGCATATAGAGAGTACAATAATAAAATTCAAATAATTTGAACATGTAACACCCAGAGACTCAAGGTGGAACATCATGTCACATGTATATTTTTCCAACTAGTATATATATATGCACACACACACACACACACACAAACACGTACGATAGTAGATTTTGTAAGCATGCGTTATGAGTATCATAAATGTGAAACTGTCTTTTTCATGGAAGTTTCAACATTCTCAAATTTAACTGTTATAACCCAATATTATCTAATAATTGAACAAATAATTTTTAGAACAATTTCGGAAAGTTCATTAGTGATTATGCAAATGAATGTTTTATTAAAGATTTCTATAACAAATTACATACATATTAGTCATTTTCATTTAATTATGGGCCCATTTAAAATCATTCAATTATTAAAACTGAAAGGAGTGCTTATTGCTCCTAATTAGTTTAGAGCGATATTTCTTGATAGACGCATGAAAGATGATCATTGCCTACCAAATATATTGAAATATCTTTGGTTAAATATAATTAGTTTCTTATTATTATGCTTTATCTTCATAATTTAGATTTCAGATTAAGTTATGAATACTACTTCTCCTTCCAGGTCAAAAGCGATTCAGTATACCATTTAAACATAAATGTAATATAATGAAACTTTATAAGTAAGGTTATACCAAAAGTGTCCGTCATGCCATCATCTCTTTTCATCTGGATCCTAATGCAGCGGCGTGGCTTAGTGGATTGGCCTCTATACCTTTTTCTCCCCTTCCCTATTTCAATTTTTATTCTTTTTGTATCTTACGTGGATTGGCCTCTTCCAGATTTTAATCTTCCTTCTCTCATAATTTCACTTTCGATTTTATTCTACCCTGCATCCTTTCATTTTTATTTTCCAATCGATTTGACTTTGTTCTGTACTTTCTAGGTTGATCTTCATTCTCTAATTATAGTATATTTTATTCCATGCTTTTGTTATCAGAATACGTACAACAATATGACTATATAGTCCAGATATCAGACTGATTAATATCAAACAATATAAATCATGCGATCCTTTCACGTATGCCTATCGATTAATATTGAAAGCAAACAAATAATTATTTCTATCACACCCATTAGTTTATCAAGTAGGAAAAAAAAATAATTCGATCGGTCAAAGAATTGAACAACAAAATAATGAAACGGTACAGTTTCGCTCTTAGCCAAGTTGCTGGCCCCTTGTACCATCAAAAGAACAGAAGAATTCCATTTTTTAACGTGTCTTTGTCATTTGTTTACTGGTCCACATTAGATTTTCTCTGATACAAGAAGTTAACATCATCATTCAAAGAAGACAAAGTCATATGCTAGTACAATAATATCACTTTCAAAAACTAGAGAATAATGCTACTCAAATGTTAACATCATCATTCAAAGAAGACAAAGTCATACGCTAGTACAATAATATCAATTTCAAAAACGAGAGAATAATGCTACTCAAATGTTAACATCATCATTCAAAGAAGACAAAGTCATACGCTAGTACAATAATATCACTTTCAAAAACGAGAGAATAATGCTACTCAAATGTTAACATCAACATTCAAAGAAGACAAAGTCATATGCTAGTACAATAATATCACTTTCAAAAACGAGAGAATAATGCTACTCAAATGTTAACATCATCATTCAAAGAAGACAAAGTCATATGCTAGTACAATAATATCACTTTCAAAAACGAGAGAATAATGCTACTCAAATGTTAACATCATCATTGTCTAATACTACACTACCACAAAAGTTCTATCCATACACGTGGCACATCGTACAAGGCTCCGAGCAATTACCAACAAACAGTGTTTAAAGAATGGAAGCGCGAACGTGCAAAAATGAGCTCAACCAAACACACACGGTCAATAAAAACAAATAAATTTCTCCCCTCTCTCTCTGCTACCTCTTTAATTCCCTCTATCATACTCGGTTGTTCCGAAATAACCGTGTAGAAAGAATATCATATTCGGTTAGTTAATAAGAACCTGGTACAAAGATTTATGGTACTTATTTTGGAGCAACTCGATACAAATGTTCCTTAGGGTTTTGAGTTTTTCGCGCCTCTTCACTGGCATGTCTTTAATTTTCACATCCTTATCCTCTATAATCCAACAAATTTCTCTTTTCTTCTCCATCTTTATTAATTCTGCAGTTCTTAAGTAGTGTAATATTCCAAACTGTGGGTCCCACCACTCAAATAATTTTTCCACGAAATTCACGTTCTCTGAACGACCATGTTCAATATTAATTTCCTGAAGGGACGCCCCCTTGCTATGTGCACATTTTCACCTACCCCTTCAATCAAATTTAAATCCGGCACCTTCACCCATGTGTCATCATTTTCGATCTTATCCCTCCTCTTCTTTTTCCCATCTCTTGACTGAGACAACACCTAGAAAAAGAAGAACATATCATATATCATTAATTAATCGGCGTGGAGGAAGCATAGGATGTGCGTTGAACCCTAAATTGTTGGGAATCTAAAGAGATAATTTATTATATTAATTCCTTAGAAATTTGGTGAGGGAAATATTCCAAAACCCTAATTTCTTGAAAATCATTAAATATGAACAATGATCTCTAAACCACCATTTTTACGGTATATTATTATTTTGGAAGAACCAAGTACAAATGTTTCCTAGGGTTTTGGGCTTTCGCTCCTCTTCACTGCCCTGTGTTTAATTTTACCATCCTCGCCTCTCTAATATATCAAATAAAATTTCTCCCCACTCTCTTTTCAACCTCTTTCATTCCCTCTATCATACTCGGTTGTTCCGAAATAAAAGTCTACAAAGAATATCATACCGGGTTAGTTAATAAGAACCTGGTACAATGGTATATGGTACATAGTTATTTTGGAGGAACTGTGCAAAATTATTCCTTAGGGTTTTGAGTTTTTCGCAACTCTTCACTAGCATTTCTTTAATTTTCACATCCTTCCCCTCTCTAATCACACAAATTTCACACCCTCTTCTCCATCTTTATTACAAAGTCATATGCTGGTACAATAATATCACTTTCAAAAATGAGAAAATAATGCTTCTCAAATGTTAACATCATCATTGTCTAATACATCACTACCACAAAAGTGCTATCCATACACGTGGTACATCGTACATGGCTCTGAGCAATTTCTAGCATAACAGTGTTTAAAGAATGGAAGCGCGCACATGCAAAAATGAGCTCAACCATACACACATGGTCAATAAAAACAAATAAAAGTTCTCCCCTCTCTCTCTTCTACCTCATTAATTCCCTCTATCATACTCGGTTGTTCCGAAATAACCGTGTGGAAAGAATATCATATCCTGTTAGTTAATAAGAACCTAGTACAAAGGTTTATGGTACTTATTTTGGAGGAACTGGATACAAATGTTCCTTAGGGTTTTGAGTTTTTCGCGCCTCTTCACTGCCATTTCTTTAATTTTCACATCCTCATCCTCTCTAATCCAACAAATTTCTCTTTTCTTCTCCATCTTTATTAATTCTGCAATTCTTAAGTAGTGTAATATTCCAACTTGTGGGTCCCACCACTCAAATAATTTTTCCACGAAATTCACGTTCTCTGAACGACCATGTTCAATATTAATTTCTTGAAGGGACGCCCCCTTGCTATGTGCACATTTTCACCTTCCCCTTCAATCAAATTTAAATCCGGCACCTTTACCCATGTGTCTTCATTTTCGATCGTATCCCTCCTCTTCTTTTTCCCCTCTCTTGAGTGAGACAACACCTAGAAAAAGAAGAACATATCATATATCATTAATTGATCGGCGTGGAGGAAGCATAGGACATGCGTTGAACCCTAAAATGTTGGGAATCTAAAAAGATAATTTATTATATTAATTCCTTAGAAATTTGCTGAGGGAAATATCCCAAAACCCTAATTCTTGAAAATCATTAAATATGAACAATGATCTCTAAACCACAATGTTTACGGTATATTATTAGTTTTGAAGAACCACGTACAAATGTTTCTTAGGGTTTTGGGTTTTCGTTCCTCTTCACTGCCCTGTGTTTAATTTTACCATCCTCGCCTCTCTAATATATCAAATCAAATTTCCCCCCTCTCTGTTTTCTACCTCTTTATTTCCCTCTATCATACTCGGTTGTTCCGAAATAAACGTGTACAAAGAATATCATACCCGGTTAGTTAATAAGAACCTGGTACAATGGCTTATGGTACATAGTTATTTTGGAGGAACTGTGTAAAAATATTCCTTAGAGTTTTGAGTTTTTCGCAACTCTTCACTGGCATTTCTTTAATTTTCACATCCTTCCCCTCTCTAATCACACAAATTTCACTCTCTTCTCCATCTTTGTTACAAAGTCATATGCTAGTACAATAATATCACTTTCAAAAACGAGAGAATAATGCTACTCAAATGTTAACATCATCATTGTCTAATACATCACTACCACAAAAGTGCTATCCATACACGCGGCACATCGTGCATGGCTCCGAGCAATTTCCAACAAAACAATGTTTAAAGAATGGAAGCGCGCACGTGCAAAAATTAGCTCAACCATACACACATGGTCAATAAAAACAAATAAAATTTCTCCCCTCTCTTTTCTACCTCTTAATTCCCTCTATCATACTCGGTTGTTCCGAAATAAACGTCTACAAAGAATATCGTACCGGGTAGTTATTATGAACCTGGTACAATGACATATGGTACATAGTTCTTTTGGAGGAACTGTGTAACAATATTCCTTGGGATTTTGAGTTTTTCACAACTCTTCACTGGCATTTCTTTAATTTTCACATCCTTCCCCTCTCTAATCACACAAATTTCACACTCTCTTCTCCATCTTTATTACAAAGTCATATGCTAGTACAATAATATCACTTTCAAAAACGAGATAATAATGCATCATTGTCTAATACATCACTACCACAAAAGTTCTATCCATACACGCGGCACATCATACATGACTCCGAGCAATTTCCTACAAAACAGTGTTTAAAGAATGGAAGCGCGCACGTGCAAAAATGAGCTCAACCATACACACATGGTCAATAAAAACAAATAAAATTTCTCCCCTCTCGCTCTTCTACCTCTTTAATTCCCTCTATCATACTCGGTTGTTCCGAAATAACCGTGTGGAAAGAATATCATATCCGGTTAGTTAATAAGAACCTGGTACAAAGGTTTATGGTACTTATTTTGGAGGAACTGGATACAAATGTTTCTTAGGGTTTTGAGTTTTTCGTGCCTCTTCAATGGCATTTGTTTAATTTTCACATCCTGATCCTCTCTAATCCAACAAATTTCTCTTTTTTTCTCCATCTTTATTAATTCTGCAGTTCTTAAGTAGTGTAATATTCCAACCTGTGGGTCCCACCACTCAAATAATTTTTCGGCGAAATTTACGTTCTCTGAACGACCATGTTCTATGGCATCCGACCTTCTCTTCCATCCAATTTTGAGAATTTTTAACAATTTAATATCATTCACTCGTTGCCTATCTTCATTAAAAAATTGATTTAATTTCTTTAGTCTCTATTATTATTTATACTATTGGTAGCGCTTTATACTAAAAGTGAGTGCTGGAATTACATTTTGTAGAAGTAAAAGTTATGACTTTAACAATTATTTATTTTATTTTATTTTATTTTATAGATAAATAAAATGCAGTCCTCGGATTTCTATTAAAAGAAACCTCATACTAAATTTACTGGTACTGTACCCGTTCTAGATACAAACAAAGCAAAAACAGTGGCATACATCAATGCCCTCAACCACAAAAAAAGTACAGGTAAAGTTGAACAAGTATGACTACTTAGTACAAAATACCATCACTGACAAAAATAACCCTTGTAAACTATACTAAAGTGGTGCAACTCGGTTCCACACATTGGTTCTTTGTCCTTATTGAAAGCCACCTCTACACCTAGCCTGTTCTTAGTAAAACATTGGAATCATATGGTAACATAAGTGTAAGTTTAAAATAAGTATCATTTTTCTAATTTTTATCTCAAATTTGAGAACCTAAATTTTGTACAATTTTCTTAATTTTCTAATTTTTATCTATGGCACATCGATTTCAAGTTGTGCGGGCATCCAACCTTCTCTTCTATCCGATTTTGAGGATTTTTAACAATTTAATATCATTCACTCATTGCCAATCTTCATTAAAAAAAATTGATTTAATTTCTTTAGTCTCTATTATTATTTATACTATTGGTATCGCTATATACAAAAAAGTAAGTGCTGGAATTGATTTTTGTAATAGTAAAAGTTATGACTTTAACAAGTATTTATTTTATTTTATTTTATTTTTTAGATAAATAAAATGCAGTGCACGGATAACCGATTTCTATTAAAAGAAACCTCATCCAAAAGTTACTGGTACTACCTCTCTTGTATCCGTTCTAGATACAAACAAAGCAAAATAGAGGCATACATCAATGCCCTCAACCACAAAAAAGTATAGCTGACTACTTAGTCCACAAAAACGGTATGATTAACATTTTTGTGATAGTGATGTATTGGATAATGATGATGTTAACATTTGACTAGTATTGTTCTCTAATTTTTTAAAGTGAACAGTTTTTGAAAGTGATATTATTGTACTAGCATTTGACTTGGTGTTCTTTGAAAGATGGTATTAACACTTCTTGTGTGTCCGACAAAATATAACAATGTGGACCAGTAAACAAATGAGAAAGACAAGTTAAAAACGCAATTTTTCTGTTATTTTTAAGGTACAAGAATAATTTATTCTTGATGCTGTATCTACGAATTACTGGATACCAAAATAATGTATTTGTTGAAATATAAAATAAGATTAAAAATTATAACAGCTAGTTTATTTACTAGAATAGAGAATAGTGTATTATTATTTATAGAATAGGAAATAGTGTCTTGTAATTAATAGTAATAGGGAATAGTTCATTCCAACGGCTAACATTTTTATTGTCTTGTAAGTATAAATAGAAACACCTGAAATCAGAAAAGTAAGATTGCAAATACAATTTGTTTTCTTAATTTCTTCTCTCTTTGTCATACAAAAAATAACATGGTATCAGAGCCATAAGAGTTCTGAGACTGAAAAAATACAAAATCAAAACAAAATTCCTCAAGAAGAATGATGGCTCAAGAAGGGCAAATTGAGGCAACAAATTTCTCCAAGCTAACAAACACTTTGCTCAATGGAAAAAATTACGTGTCATGGGCAAGGGCAGCATCCAGGGCCCTAAGTGGTCGAGAGATGTTTGATTACATTAGTGGAGAAAATAAAAAACCAGAAGCTGCAGATTCGGCAAAACTAACCGATGAAGAAAACAAGGCAGCAAAAAAGTGGAGAACCACAAACGTTAGAATAATCACCATACTCAGGAACTCAATGGAGTCGGCTGTATCTGACCTCTTTATGATGGAAGAAATGGCACATGAGTTGTGGGAAGCGGTAAAATCCATGTATGGCCAGCAAAATGATTTCTCACATATTTATCAACTTATGCAGGAAATTCAACATGAAAAACAAGGGTCAAAAAGCAATATTAGTATCTTAGTGCTCTAGAAAAAAAAGCAATGATGTTCAATCCAACCGGCCAATAACAACAGATCTGGCTGTTGGATTTAGAGACGTCTAATTACAATAATAAAGTTGGACATGCGTGCATTATGATTATGATATCAAATACTATCGCAAGATTACATTTATGTAATGATTAAAATATGCCAAATAATGTGATTAATTAAGTCATGGCATTATACGTATTTATATATATAAGGTTTTGGATACGAATACATATAGAACAATGTTAATCAATATAATTGTTAATGGACCGATTATAGTTGATTAAAATAATAGCAGTAATAAATATAGGCTAAATAAGGAAATCAGAATTTATTCTGATTTATTTCGGTTTTTCTGGAGGTTCCTAATTTCCAGATCCTTGAAATCCGAAATCAAGATTTCTTGGCAAACTTGTTTTCCAAGTATTAGCCAATTTTCGGCTGCCCTAGGTTTAGGGTTTTTGCACTGCTATAAAAGGGCTGAGTCTCCAAGGCTTGCGATCATCCATCACAATTGTCTGCTCCATTGAAGACAAGATACTCTGTCATAATATTTAGGATAGCCAGAGAAAAGGATTGCAAGTTCTTGGAAGGACTCGAGAGCCAACAACTCAAGTCAAGACCAGGAGCATATCAACCCAGAGCCTTGGAAGCTGTCTGATTGATAGCATACGGAGGCCTTTGAAGATGGAAAGTAAGTTCCGCTGTGCATTAAGTTTAATTTCTTACAAAGGAGTAGATCTTGGTTAGGGTTTAAAGTAATTAGGAAAACCCACAAAGTAAAACCAACAAGTGGTATCAGAGCCACCCTTATGTAAGAATTGCAGTTTAATTCGGTTTTAATTGCTTTCTATTTTTCATATCGAATTTAATTGTTGCAAAAGAAATTGTTAAAAAATTTCTTTAACCGTTTTTCCATGCGGTTTTGAATTAAAATCTTGAATTTGAACCCATCCTTGCGCTTCGTGCGATCTTGGAGAAGTTTTTATTTGAAATTTTAATTTTCAAAATAAGAAAGGATTAATTATGCAACAATTTAAGGTTTTAAATTCGAATTAGAGAAAGTAATTTAGGTTTGAATTTTCAGATCTGATCATAAACAATTGATTTGAGGTAGTGATCTTAAAACAGACCAAACTTTTGACTCGTAACTCCGATTTGGACGCACGACCACAATTCGGAAACCTTGAAAAAGGATCTAGCCAACCATTAATGACTTTGTCGTTAAAGACGATTTTTCAGGCCTAAAAATGCTGTTTAAGCCCTCAAAAGGACTGTTTTAGATTTTTCGACCCTTAAAATTTCGGTTTTCCCTCAATTCCATATCTGAAAATTTATTAACTCTAGATTAATTTTCGGTTACCAAATTTTCAGAATTTAGGAGTAATTGTGAGTAATTGTAAGTGATTGTAGTTTAGGTTATAATAATTATAATTGCTATAATTACTATAATTACTATATATTATGCTATATTTAGCCTAATTATTAGAATTTAGATATTATTTAAAATTGGTATTAACACCAATTAAAGGCTATAATACTAAATTCTGATTTGATAACAATAATGCTTATTATGGCATAAAAATTTGTATTACGTTAATACCTTCTGCCTCATAATTTTAAGATTACCTTTTATGCCAACGCTTATTATGGCATAAATTTATACTAAGTATGGAAGCAATGAAATTATTGAAGAAATTATTGAAGCTAAATAAAATTATTGAAGCATTTCTAAAAGATAATCATTGTAGAAATTGCTAAAGTTTTGCTAAACCTAATAATTATTTTGATGAATATAGTTGACATATAAATTAGTATATTCTAATTAAAAGTGCTATAAGATACTGTATTCTATTTAGGACGAGTAGATACTATAGGTACGTCCTAGATTAGGTTTTAGGCATAATTTTGAAATCTAACTAAAGGCGTTTTAGGGTATACATGTGCTGTTT
>JAJGRW010002916.1:0-12536 GCA_025461045.1 Carex parvula | reverse complement strand
GTTTGATTCAAGCTGGGGGTATTTGAAAATTCTATATTTAAAATGGCATATCTTTTAATTTGGGTATACGAAGTTCACAAATTCAAATCCTTTAAGGAAATAAATGTTAGAGTAATTGAATTGTGGGTTGAATCATAATTATTCGAGGGTTGAACTAGGGATTTGAAAAATATGCATGGAGATTTTTAAAGGTTGGCAAGATCATACAAGTTTTTCAATGTTTGAGAGATATATACTTGATATAGGGTTGAATTGTAGATCGAATTATATTTCAAGTTTAAATGTTGCTTGGGGACAAGCAAAGTTCAAGCTTGGGGGTATTTGATAGGTGCATTTTATATACACCGTCGGTCTAGTTTTTATCATAAATAACACCAAATATCTTGTATTTGGATATAAAGCGAATATAATACACCAAGAATCAAGTTACTGCGTTCGCTCGATGTTTCAATGCAGGAAACAGTGCAAAATGAAGAAAACTGTACAATGCGGACGCATTCTCCACCAGTGCGTGACGCACTGGGTACTTAGCCAATTTTCCAGCAGCGCAGACCTCACAGACGAAAAGTCCGAGCGTACATGCGTCCGCATTCAACATCCAGTGCGGACGCATTCGCTACTTAGCCGATTTTTGCGACTTTCAGAATCTTCCGAAATACAGAGGCTTCAAGGCCAGTGCGGACGCACTCACATCCCGTGCGGACGCACTCATACTTAGACTATTTTTGAACTCTTCAGATTCTTTGGAAAACAGAAAACAACATGCCAGTGCGGACGCACTAAAATCCAGTGCGGACGCACCTCAGGAATTTTGCAGAAAGTCCAGAAACGGGAACTTGGAACCAAAGAAAATTTGGAGTCGGTGCGACCCAGACCACCCACACTCAACTCCAGTGCGGACGCACTCGACTCGCAGACGGCCAGAAATTCGTATTTTTCAAGAGGTTTCTATTCTTGGCTTCCAAGGAACACGTTTTAGAAGGCCAAAATAGCCATGGCAGTCTGAAGAGTGCACCCACTAACTCCACTACTATCCTCTAAATTGGGCAAGGCCTTTGGCTATAAAAGAGAAGAATTTCATCTCTCTCATCATCCATTCTTTTACCCATATTCATATATTGAGAGAGAGAGATCCTGCAGAAATTCTAGAAGGTTTTCCAAGGAAGGAGAAGAAGAAGATTCAAGCAAGGAGTCGGCAAAATCGAGGTTTTAGATCAAGAAGGGTGTAATCATTTCTTTATCTCATTTCTTATTGTTTTGCCAATCTTTGTTATGGATCTCTCCAAGAGAGAGTAGTTCTCATTTCTAGGGGTTAGGTCAATGCATGAACTTGTTTAATTCTATCTTATTCGGATATTTGTTTTTATTATGATTGTGTTATCGGATTTGATTGTTAATTTCTGTGATTTATTCTTTATGAATTTCATTAGTACTCGTCCTTTGAGTTCACCTGGTTAGGGTTTATTGAATTGAAGTAGTTTTGAAATCGCGTTGATCGTGTTTTTCCGCTTTAAGTTTATTAAATTCCGGCATTGGTCATGAGGAGACTACTAATTGAAACCATGAAGACACACCTTAGGATTGGGTTAGAAGCAACCGTACTTTGATATCCAATCCGGAACTATAGAAATTAAAGTTAGGATTTTGGTGAAGGACCGAAAGGAGAAGGCAAATCCTAAATTAGGACACCTTAGAACAAATATCGATATATGCTTTGTAGCATGAGATTAAATATCCCTCTAGGTTAGTGACAGCCCTAGAATCCGAGGCACATTAATTCATAGAGCGCAAAGTAGTCGTATTAATATTTGTTCCAAAGGCTAACATAGGTTAGAAACCTCATCAAATCAAACATGAATTTAAACAAACCGAATAAATAGAATTAGCAAGGAATTGTAGACCGAATACCCCTAGATCTCCTTAAACTTGAAATCAAACCAATCTTTCTTTCCTTTATTTTATTTACATTATTGTTTGAAACTCCTCTCTTTCGGGTATTGAACCCAACCTTAGGATTTTAGAACAAAAACCCCCCATTTACTTTTATTCTTTTGTTTTAGAAGTATTTTCTTTATTAAAAATTAGTGTTTCCCTTTCTCCCTGCGGATCGACACCTTAATACTACAATCGATAGGTTGTGCGCTTGCAACTAACCTATTCTTTGAGTACGAAGGTTTATAAATTTTAAAGGCAAAAGAGTAACAAATCATTATATCTAAAATACTCAACAATTTCTTGAAAGAAGGAACCGGCATGAGATTCTTAGATATCGAGTGCCTCACCGTGATGAGAATGATCAGCGGCAGACCTCCTGAGCCATACTTATACAACATCGAAAGAAGGAGAGTTCAAATGCCTTGCAAACCACTACCTCTCAAAAACCAGCAAAAGTGGAGGCAAGTGGCCCCTATCGGCAGACAGGCCGCTCAAGAAAGCGATGATGAGATCGATTTCGAGGCCCTAGAAGCCGAAGCTGAAGAAAAGGACAGGGCTGAAATAGTAGCAGCCGCCGCATACATGCAAGAAATGGCGGCAAATGAGCAAAGGGCATTGCAAGAGGCGCTGGCGGCAGAAGCAGCGTGACAAGCGGCGGGACAATCTGATGCCCCTCAGAGTGGATACAACCGAGTTCTCCAAGCCGTCCAAAGGGTCAACCCGAACATGGAGAGGTTCTCCATCGACACTAGGACCACTTATGCCCGGCTTGACCAGCAGTATGACACGGCACGTCACTCTGTAGGCGAGGTTCGTCAGGGCATGGACGAGCTGCGAGGGTATGCTGCCAACAACAGGCGGGAGGCACAGCAGGCCCGCTACATGTCACAGCAGTACTACCAGCATGCCCTCACCACCGGTTTGCCATACCAGCCACCACCATACGGACTCTTCGACCCGTCATTCTACGAGGAGATCCAGCGTCCACTACCACCTCCACCACCTCAGGATTGAGGTGCAATGAGTTGTATCTTTCCGGTCTTTTTACTTTACTATTTCCTTTATTTTTATCTCTCGAGCATTGGGGACAATGCTCAATTTTATTCGGGAGGGTAGGAAAGTAAATTGACCATGTATCTTTAAAATTTTTGCATTTTAAATTCTTAGATGCTAGTAGTTTTACTCAATTTTTGACTAGGGTTGGAGGCTTTACCGAAAATCCTAGAATGATTAGATTGAGCTTTTTAGCTAGCTTGCATTTTTATTTTTTTCTTTAGGAGTAGATTAATCAAATAGGAATTGTTTTAAATTGAATTAGGCTAAGGTTTAGATAATTGACCGTGATACCAAAAATTCAGAATTTCTAAAATAATTAGTGATCTCAAAGTGAACATGTTTGACCCTAAAAAGTTGACACATGACAAATGACAATTTTCGGGGCAGTTAAAATACCAAAAGCACATTCAAGTCTCTCAAAGCAAATTGATACAGCATATTAAAATTCATGATAGCATCCTACATATAAAATCATGAATTTTGATGTGTGACTTGACCAGAATCACCAAGGAATTAATTTTCTATGAATGAAACGATGGCTGGATAGTGTGCTGTGTGCAAATCCTGGTCATACTTAATAAAATTCATGTCTGAACGGTCATTGGGTACAAGTTGGGGTTGTCAAGCATATCCCAGCAGGTATAGGGCCCATATGTCAATGACTTAGCCCTTTTTCGCTGAACCCCTAACCTGGATGGACCTGGAGCACGATAATTTGGCTAAGTGGACCAAGCTAGCAGCTGCAAGGTTCACCGTGAGCCGAGATCACTCAGAAGCGACCAAATGTCGCTAGTTTTAAAACCATGCCGTTTGACCCCTTCAAACAAAATAGACTCGGCGCCCCTGCACCGTAGCCCATCCCCAGTGTGGCTCACCGAAGACCGAGTCCAAGAAGAACAAACACGAAAACTTAAAACATGATTGGCTCCCCCATAAGAGAGACCGACAGTGGGCCCCTTTGGTCAGCTCTCTCTTCTTCCTTCCTCTTCCCGATTTCAACCCAATACCAAGCTTAAAATCCGGATAAAAGGCAATACTTCTAACAAGCTGATTACTTGGGATCTCCAAGGGTTGCCGCTCCCTTCCTCCTAACCGAAACCTTAAACCCGAATGTTGTTGGTATGTTTTGTTTAAGTAGCCAAGAAGGAAATCAAGTTGAAAAATGGAAATTAAAGATTGAAAATGATTCAAGCTCTGGGACTCGGTAAGAACACACTATAGACCTATATGATAGTCTAGTGAGTGCCAATTTGGTTTAAAAGAGGCCAATTTTATTGGTACAATGAACTAGTGCCACATTAGAACCGAGTAATGGTGGTACTGCATGCCCAGCTACCTATGCGGTAAATTGAGCTTGGGCACATGATAAAAGGATATAAACAATACTCTCTGTCGATATATCATGCTCTAGGGTGCATTAACCGAGGCAGTACCAAGTTAAGCCGTAATTGGGCTCGGTACAGCATACCAGAATTTCAACAGCTGTTAATTGATTGCTGGTCCCCATATATGTGTCACACACTGCACAAGTGAAGACAAAAGAGGAAATATTCCCTCCAGGAGGCCAGGAGCACGTTTTTCAACATTGCCATACTAGGCCGGTTAATCAAGGGCTCCAATACGAAGCATGATGCCCAAGGCTGATCCAAAGGCCAGGATTACTCCAGGTAAGTATGAGTGACATGTTAAACCCCTATTGGGTAGCCCTGGCCATGTAAGCAAGCTTGAGAGCATCAAATAGATCAAGACCCTTGATCAAGCACTTGGTGTGCATAGCAAAAGACACATCAGCAGCTGCAGAATCGAAAACCCTAATATTGCTCTATATAAGGCACCCAAAATGAAGAAGAAAAGAACGCTCTTTTCACTCAAATCTCTGCTACTAGGTTTAGACACAAGAAATACTAAATTCGATAGTTAGAGAGTGTTTTGACCCTAAAAAGTCAGAACCATAGTTGTTTGGACAAAAATACCACTCAACTAAATAAATTGGTCAATTAAAGGTCTAATCATACTTTAATTTGGCACAATACCACAAAATAGGAAATGAAATTTGCTAGACAAAATACATGATTAAATGCTATTCAAATAATCATGAATTTTGATGTATGGCCCATCTCCTAATTCAAAATGGTTAGAAAGATATCAAATTTATAAAACCGAGGCCTCTGATTGGTGCCACATGGCTCTGGGGACCTATAGCACTAAGCATACTTCCCTGGGTACAAGATTGGGTGTACAGAACCTGCACCTTACAACATGGGCCCATCAGTCAGCCAAAGAAGTTCAATTGCGCTGACACCATGAAATAGATAGACTCGGTTCACTGAGACTGAACTTGTGAGCCAAACTGTCGGTCTAACGGTTTACTATGAACCATGTTCAAACAAACCCGAAAGGAATTAAACCCCAGCGCCTTAACTAAAATGAACCCTTCATTCCCCGTGGACTCGGAGTGCACTGAACCAGTAGAGAACCATATGCGGTCTACGGTGAAACGTCTATACCCAAAGGATGGAACATAACAAAGGGAACCGCTCCCCATTATTTAGCGAGGCCGACAGGTGGGCCCGAGACTGTCAGTCCTCTCTTCAACCTCTAAGCATCTAAGCTTCCTGGTACCCGACAAATGGAGAAGGGAGGAGGAGAAATTGGACTGAACCACATGAGCTCCTCTTGTGTTTCTACATGACTCAGTAAGGAGAAAGCTAGGAGGTGAGTAAAATTACCTCTCGGTCAACTGACAAGAAGGGAAGCAATGGTGAAAGGCACGACCCGAAACTGGGAAATTGTTATTCGTGATAGCAAAGCTCGAATTGATAACACACATTCATTCTTAACCCCCTTGCGATGCTCCCTGCTAGTGTAATTAGCAAAAGAAGAGGGCACTAAAATGAATTTGGATTTTTACTCACTATCGGGTGTGGGTTGAATTGGGATGAGCCGAAGGTAATTGCACCTTCCAGAAGCCTTAAAGGGTGTCGTTGGGATTTCATGTGACCACTGCAACCTTTAATTGAAGGTGCATTGAAGGGTGTTGCCTGATTTGGAAAATGACACCCGACGGGCATCAAAAGGAGATACTCAATCAATCCGGAAATGGAAATTAACAAAGAAATGAATGTGATGCCATGGAGGGCATGTTAATGCTATATTGTGCCGTCCTTGTGTTGCTCTCTCAATGGCCAGAAGGTATTAAACAGCCATAGCCCACGATAAGGCCGGTTTAGCTTAAAGAACACCACACCATCCTGCAACTGGCGCCTCTGAGCTAAATTAACCCATTGCACACCTGTCCTAGAGCCAATGCTACATGACAAATTAGAAGAATCTCCCTCCCATGCATGAGGGGAGGCATGCACCTTGGCTGGAAAATCAAAGCCCTTGAGTGAAATACATGAAGGGTCAAGATGAGATTCAATGTATGAATGACCAACATGGCTGCTGCTTATTGGCCAGAGCACCTGCAAATGAAGGCTTAATACATAAGCAAAGGATCTGAAGCATTAAATCAAAATGAAGGATTTGAAAGGTGAAGATCATGCCAGCATAGACCCATGCCTAAACCCTAAAACCTCTTGCTCTAGCCTATATAAGAGCATCAAATTCAGAAGAAAAGGGATATACAACGACACCACCAGATAACCCGAGATATACACAAAGTCCTAGAGCTCTCTCCTCTCTCCATAGTTTAGTTAGCTAGAAAAGAAAAGAAAAAAAAGAAGAAGCTTGTTCTTATCAACAGTAGCAAAGATTAGGTAATTAATACCTAAAATCATGTAGGCTCTAAGGAGCCGAGCTATGTATACCTTTCATGAAATAAAGTTTTCTTTGAAGTTCATGCATTTCTTCATTTCACTTTTATTTTCGGTTTTGTTCTTGATCTTTCTTTGCTTCCTTTCTTTGTTTATTTGGAGCTTTTAGATAGATAAAATGAGAAGCCTACATGGTATTCAAGCTTATTTCTTAATAAGCTAAGCATGTTAGTCTAATGATCAATAAAAACATACATCTTTTTGGCTTTTACGGTTTGCAATAAAATATTAAAAGAAAAAAAAAAAAAGAGAGTTTATTGATGTCCTTAGCTAAATAGGATCTGTTTTTTTTTATATATTAGCACACAATAAAAATATAAATATAAAGTTGTAAGCTTCATGCTTCTTCCTTTGATCTTGTGATTTTTCTTCCCTTTTCTCTTATCAACCCTTTTTAATTCTTTTAAAGTAATTAAATAGTAAAAATATGAGAGTTGAGCTAGCTAGCTTCCTCTTGTATTGGAGCTACTTGGTTATTTTAACAAAGAATTAAGAAGAAAGTAAAAGTGACAAAAAAATAAAATACACACAAAGGGGTTGAAAAGGTCAAGCTAGCTAGCTTCCTCTCAATCTCTATTAAATGATCCAAGGGCCCATGATTCAAGTATAGAGATTTGACCTTTCATGCATGCAAGTGCACTAAAATGCATTTTGCAAAAAGGTTAAATTGATATACATATGAATATGGTGAAAGATAGAGGTCTAAAATGCAAATAGGCAGCAATTACTATTGCAATATGTCATTTGCATTTTTGTTCCTATGACATCTTGATGATTTTGCCCAATAATCAAGTGAAAAGAGCACATAATATGCAAATCTTGATAAAACCAGGGGCCTCCCTGTAATTTTCTAAGTTCTGACAATTTTGATGATTTAAAAATGTTGAAAGATGATTTTTTGGAGCCTTTGATTCTTCTGTTCCCTTTTCTGGTACAAGGCAATGGCTTTCAAGCTAACAAAAATGGTCCTGACCTCAACCAGTCAGTGTGACCTGTATTTATACTCGTGTACCAGCCTTTGGTACAGTGTCAAACCCAAACCCAGCAGCCAAACATGAGTCAAGAGCTGCTGGTACACGAATGCACTTCAACAGGCCAAAAATGACCCCTGTTCACAAACTGAACTGCACAAATCAGCATAAATTTCTAAGTGAAAAACAAATTACACAGTCAGATAAAGGACTCCAAAATACATAAAATTGACACAAATTTCACACTAATTGGATTTTATTTCGATTTATTATGAATTTTTGAAGTTCAGCTTTGAAAAACAAAAAAATCAGCATTCTGAAAAGAAAAAGGACCTGCTGGTAAATTGAGCACAAAAAGTGTTTTAAGGACCAAATTGAAAAATGAATACTACAGTTGGATAGAAAATTTAAAGATACACAAAATGGACACAAGCTTTACATTGTTCTGATTTTACTCCTATTTCCTACGAATTTTCAAAGTTTCAGCTTTTAATTAATCAGAAAATCCAGCATTAAAAATGCAGAATTTCCCTTATTACCCCTCTGCACAAATAAATACGTTAAAAATAGAAATAAAATTGTAAAAAATTATAAAATTTATTCTAGATATAGTGAACATCCTCCTTTCTGGATTAACAACAAGAAACCACTGAATTTTTAACAAAAATAGAGAGTTCTAAAATTCAACTCGATATTTTGAAAAGTAAGAGGCTTCATGAAATTAATGACCATTAATGCTCAAATATGTAAAATTCAATCAAATTAACAGATTTAAGCATCCTGCCATGCTCCCAGAACTTAAATTCACCTCTTTCGTGCCCCTATCATACTTCAAGAAAACCCATCACTCAAACCGGTACCGAATAGGTACTGAGCCGAAGAACCCGAGACCCAAACATAATGAATACTCGTTTAAGTTCAAAATTAAAGTGTTAATCAAATTCCAAATGAAAATACGATGCCGCCTGATCATTGAATCGAGTAAATTACAATTTGACTTGAAAGAAACAAAATTGAAATCAAGAATGGCGGCCTTGGCGGAATCCATGATGAACCGCCACTTCCGATGACCGGAGGCGTCCGACGATGGGTGCAATGCAATCCTGAGCTTCGGGCGATGTTAACCACGTCCCCTCCTTGCCTTGCCGTGACCGGAGTTGGCCGGAGGCCCAAACCCCAATCTCGGGGATAAACCTTTGTTCATATCCAAGCCGCACGAACCTCAAAGCAATGTCAACCCTTTGATCTCGGCGCCAAGAATGAATTCAAATAAAATCCCGAATCTTAAAGCGCAACATGATCTAATGACTCGGCTTTAAATCAAAGAGTCACTGACGTCCTAGGCCCACATGTCGGGTTTAATGAAAGCTCTCTTGAACGAATCTCAAAGCCCATGATTAAATCCCAAAGCCCAACATACATCTTAAAGCCTCCTGCTCAAATCTGAGAGACCAGCACCAATCTCAAAGCTCAGAAAATTAATTAAAGTCATAAAATCGAATTCTTTAGTAAATTAGTCCTTCTGACAAGTTTTATTTGCAGCGCAGCCCTCACAAAATTATGAATAGGTCCCTGGCTACTTTAAAACCTTCTAAATAGGCCCTTGAGAGCCCAATTTGCGCCTTAAACCCTGTCAAAAATCCATATTATAAATCAATATCATTTTTGCTTTGTAAATAGGCCCTCACAAAAACATAAATATTCACAAATAGGTCCTTATCAGTCCTTTTCAAGCATAACTTTTCTATCTTAAGTCCAAATTGACTCAAACCACCTCCAAACGAACCCAAATCAAATTTTTCATCTTTCTAAATCAAAATTGAATATGTCCAAACATCAGTCAAACCCTGAAATGACCAAAATACCCTTTCTTTAAAATTAATAATCTCATTTCTTAATAAAATGTAAATAATTAACAAAAATATAAATAAATATGTCATAAATCAAATACAAATAAATAATGCATTTAAATCTCTCAAATATCTTAATTCCTACTTCAAAAATATAATCTTAATAAGAAACTACACACACCCACATGTCCAAATGCATAAAAAAAAAAAGAGGCAATTCAATATTAGAATCTATACATGAGTCCCCTTTTTAGCCCCTTTATTCAATTCACTCAAATAGGCACAAATCCCGGGATGAACGAGGTGTTCAGTATGGCTTGGAAGGGCCATCTGATGTAATTAACAGCGGGGGCTTGCGCCCGCTGGGAGTTAAACGTCCCCACAATCATTAAACTCTCTCGATAGACTGATTATGAACAAGTAGGTCTGTCGAGGGTGAACCAGAAGGAATAGCAGAAAGAGAAAGAAATGAATGTTTCAAGTTCGATGTTCTTTAACCAAACGAGAGCGTTGAACCATGAGACATTTAAATACATATGCACACACCTTCCATACCAGCTGTGCAACTTTCTGCGCCCTACAGGTTTTGGCACGCCCGGTGGGACATTCTCCTCCTCACAGGTTCGGGATCCGATACGAAGATAAAGGGAACATACTCAAGTAGCTAATGACTTCACAACACTCAAACAGCAAGTCATTAGACCGCTTGAGTTATGTCATTTCCTTTTATATTCGATATCGACGCCTATGGATTGAATAATCGGGCTAAACACTCATGTATAAGTTTATATATGAAAATTGACTAATGAAATTTTGAGCTTTGCTTGTTTGCAGGAATGGCTTACACCGCAATCAACGCACGCTCTTTTGCCCAAGTTACCAGCCTCCCTGCTGGTGAGGAGGTGGTCTATTTTGGGACTTTTGCGGTCCCCGTCGATGAAATCAGGGCGTTCGAGGCCCCCGTTCCTGCTCCGATGAATGAGCAGCTGTCTCTCGGGTCTATCACTGAGGAGGAAATCGAGGATGACGAGGAAGTATGCTACTTTCTCACCCCCAAAGGAATGGACGGCAAGACGTTCATTCCTCTCTCCAAAACTAGGCGCGCAAGAAGACGCGCGTCTAAGAAAATTAACCCAACTCCAGTGACCCCTCTATCGGTCACCAGGAAGAGAAATCTCCAAGCTTACCAAGATGAGCTAGTAGCTCAACCAGCCCTTCTCGTCAGCAACTCATTCTCCCCTCTCAGGATAGTGAGGAGAAATTCTTCTACTGCGCACATACGTGCAGCGGGAGAAATCCCTCAAACCGTCTCGTTCATCCATGAACCGAAAAGGAGGAACACCAACCGCAAAATGGTTGATGACACTGCCATGGCCATTCATAGGGCCCACAAGCAGCTTCGCATGTTGAAGCAGCATAGGAATCGATACTACGTGCATCCTGCGCAAGAAACCTTTACACCCCCTTCCGTCAAATCAAGATTGACGTTTCCAGCCCAAATGCTGGGGGCATCCAATGACGCCCAACCATCAATCAAGTCAAGACTGACATTCCCAGCCTCAAAACCTAAAGCACGCGACAGTGCCTTCTTTCCAAAACCAAAACCAATGTTCTCAGCCCCAAGGCTGGGGGCACATCATGGTGCCTCGTTAGAACCAAAACTCCGTCGAGAGATACGCTCGAACACCTCTCGAAGCCCAAGCAACGAGGGATCAATCCGACCCCTCAAATTATGAGGAGACCAACCAGTGTACATGATAGGCTGGGGGCACGAATAAATCCGCACCCCTCCAACACTGGAAGTTTGACAATAGTGGCGCCAAATGCCACTCATAAGAAGCGAAGGGTCACTAAAACACACCCTAAACAAGAAGAAGAGGCGATGGTATTTATGATAACCACTAGCAAAGACCTCGAAGAGGAAGATGATCATTCTGCTAACCCCACCGTATACATGGTGAGAAAGGGGAAAGATCCCATTATCGAAAATCCGAGTGACGATGAGGAAGAATCTGACGCAGCATGTCTTCCTCCCATAAATGCCAAACCCAAAACCGTGAGTAGTTCAGATATAGGTCATATGGATGGACCTGCATTGGGTAACTTCCATACTGTCTTAGCAACTTCTCCATGCGCTGGTGAAAGTCAAACCGGTGCACAAACGCAAGAACAAATGTTATCCGCCTTCAATCAAATGCAAGCTGAGATACAAAGCCTTAGGGCTGAAGTACATCAAGCCCATGAAAGGGAACAAAGGTTGGTGGCTGAAGTCCGAGAGAAAGGCCTCACTAACTTGGAACTCGAAAGAGGAGAAACGTCAAATCGGTCCAGCCCCATAAACGGGCTCGAAAGGCCAGAAAGACCAAACCCTCAAGAAAGACGTAGAGTACATTGGGAAGATGAAAGGCGAGAAACCTCCCCAACCTTTACTGCGGTTGATGTTCAAGAAATGATCAGCCGTCAATTACGCGAAATGGGGATCGCCCCAAAACAAACAACATTACGAATAGGGAAGCCGTACCCTCCCGAATTCGATGTACCAAAATACCCTCCAACATACACTGTGCCCTTATTCTCCAAGTTCTCCGGAAGTGGAACAGATGAGACTGGGCCAGAACAACACGTCAGCCACTTCATGATTCAATGTGGAGACTCTTCAAGAGAAGAAGCATTCCTTTGCCGCCAATTCGCTAGGAGTCTTTCAGGGCCAGCATTCCAATGGTATTGTTCTCTGGAACCAGGAAGTATAAGGTTCTGGGACCAAATGGCGCGTGCCTTCATAAATAGGTTTGCCACTGCGAGCAGTCCAATAAGACTAGCCGATTTAGCATGGGCCAAACAAGGGCCAAACGAAACTCTTCTGGCATACATCAACCGCTGGAGAAACATGAGCAACAAGTCGAGCCTCC
>JAJGRW010002915.1:0-18891 GCA_025461045.1 Carex parvula | reverse complement strand
ATTAAGTATGAGCTTTAAATAAAGATAATTAGTGGGATAACAGCAAAAGAGTTGTAGAGAATTAAGTAAGACTATTGTGTGATACCGAGTGAAGTTGATGGATGGTTAGGTACCTAACCTGTTGAAGTTGGAGCCCCATGCCAAATCAAAAATGGGAATCTCATATTGGGGCACAATTAATTGACTATCCAACTCAAATGATATGAATATGCATATATAGTTTCTCAATGCTTCCTTAGTCCCCAAGTACTAGCTCCAGTCAATTCCAGAATATCTTTGTGCTTCATAATTTATGTTCATTTATTCCTTTTGTCCTTGGTATTGACCTACACCAAAGTAAGCTGCATTCATTATCTAACCTCTATTTATTTAAGTTTATAAATTGAAATTATCATTATAATTTAAAGTAAGTATATTTGCCATATTGATGCTCACATAAAAAAAAATTATGCCTCCACTTTGCTTACAATCCCATAAAATTCTCAACAATACCTACTTTGTGAGAAAAAAACACTTCACAAAAATAAATAAAAACAGTAATATATATTTTCTGAAAACAAAATTAAAAAAATCAGAATCAATGCCTGAATCTTTCTAAAAGTGAATTGAAACCATTCTACGTATTCCAACAGAGATATTTAATTAATAATTTTAAAAGATGAGCTTTTTGTTTAAAAAATTTAGAAGAAAGGACACTTTCTAAAATTTTCTGACCAAAATTATCCTCTAAAACTACATGCCAATCAAACGTAGCTGATCTGGGGGAAATAAATCTGCTGTTATTCTCAAGGAATAACAAGAACATGTTATTCCAATCTCAACCGATTCCCAAAGAATAACAAGAACCTATTATTCTGATCTTAACGAAATAAATTTTTTATGTGCAAATCTCAACAAAGATTAACGGTTGGAATCAGAATAACAAGTTCATGTTATTCCCAAGAAATAACAATAGATTTATTTCCCATCTAGGGTATATAGGTCCTCAGTATCTTTTCACGAAAATGATTTCAGTTTTTTTTTTTTTTTTTTTTTTTGATAAAAATGAGGACAGTCTTCGAACTTATACATTTATTAAATCTTTCGACTGAATTTTAAACATGTGATTTTCACCTTGAATTACACACATACTGTTCAATTTCGTCTTAATACATCTCAACAAATTAATAGTTGTTGTCTTAGTTTGGGTTAAATTCAAATCTTTTGAATTTAAGTCTTTGATGTTGGATCAACTTTCGGTCTCAAGCAAAAGCAAATAATGTATGAGCAACCTTAGATATTCAATTGAGTACCAACAATGTTTTGAGAATTCTAATTAATTAGTATTTTATTTTGTTCGATTGGAATTGTATATCAAATACAACCAGAAGTAATTTCTTACTCGTTCAAAATATTTTAATCCATAAAATACTAAACCAAATCGCTTTACGTTTTCAATTCAAAAATGAAATATTGTTGGCTGGCCTAATCATGTATAATAAATATTTCCAAGTAATGCAACGTTATGTTCCATAAATCGAATTTATATATCATATTCAAATTTGTAAAGTATTAGAGTGAGGTTCCAACACTATGCATAGCACATATTGGTCCGTACTATGGATCGATATCTTCATTTTAAAAGTCTAACATCTGATTCAAACTGTTCAACATGATACTTGTAAATCAATTTTAACATTTTTGTAGAATTTTATTTACTATTTTTTTAAATAGGTAGAAATCACTTGATTTAAAGATTCTAGACAATTTAAAAGTAGTGATTTTCTACCTATTTTAAATAGTAAAAAAAATCTAATTGTGTACATTTTCATACGGTATGACGTTGAACCATTCAGATTAATTGCTTGAACTTTTAAAATGAAAATATATTGATTCATAATTTGGACCACTCTGCACTATGTATAGTACCATAGCCTCATACTTTAGTAATACATCTTGAAACGTATCAACATAATATATATGTAGTAGTGAGTGAGGCTACGGTACTATGCATAGCACGGATTGGGTCCGTGCTACGGCTCAATATTTGAGTTTTCAAAATTCTAATGGTCGATCCAAACCGTTCAACATGATTATAAAATGAATATGTACTTGCAAACCAAATTTTACATTTTTTTGATTTTTTTTACTATTTTTTTAGATAGATAGAAAATTACTGTTTTTGGATGGTTCAGAATTTTCATATCAAGTGATTTTCTTTCTATTTAAAAAAATAGTAAAATTTTTTGAAAAAATGTAAAATTTGGTTTGCAAGTACATATTCATTTTATAATCATGTTGAACCGTTCGGATCGACCGTTAGAATTTTGAAAACTCAAATATTGAGCCGTAGCACGGACCCAACTGTGCTATGCATATTACCGTAGCCTCACTCTATAATAGTAGTACATTTATGAGTATCATATATATCTCATGACCTATAGGTACCCCGATAAAAATCATACTTCGAACTTTGCATCTTACATAATTCTACAAGTACAAACAAAATATGAAATCAAAACACACTAATAAGAAAAAAAAACAGGCCTTTGGATTAGAGTATGACAAAGAAAGGCAGTCCATTACTCACCCGAAATTAGGAGGACAGGTGTACGGAGGAAAGAGTACGTTGTAACGTTGGTAACCATAAGAGAGAAAAAACAGGCCTTTGGATGATGAGTTGGTGATAGCGAGATAATAAAAAATCATGAAATTCATGGGGGGGTTATGTGTCAAATTTCAAGTTGTACACTTTTGAATTGCCCCGAATTTGGGGCCGTTCAGGTGCGGATCGTCTGGCTTAATTTACAAGCCCCTGAACTCGGTATGATCACTTACAAAATTAATTACTATATAAGACTTTGCGTTAATTTTTAGTACTGATCACAAGTATATATCCTGACTTTATCCTGAGCAACAACCACTTGTCATAATTAACTTAAATTAATTATAGTAACACGTGGAATTGCGCCATACTTCGAAGGATAAGGTGTGAAAAGAATGTACCTATTAAGGTACGATGAACCAAAATTAAATGTAGCACCAAAACATGTTTTTTTTTTTTCCGAGAGTTGGTTCCAACCGTAGGAGTCCAAACTTTTAGAAAACATGCACGCACTAATTAATAGGTTATTTTAGAGAGTGCATTGTACTTTGTTCTCTAACCTTACAAAGCATAAGCATATGTAAAGTTTCAAATTCCTTTTGCCTTGTTCTTAACACCAATTTTGTGAAGGTTCCTTTTCTGTTTCCTACTTTTACACACACATATTGGATCCCGTGTTACAAAAGTTCTATTTATATAATTAAGAAAAAACAAACCCAGCATAATTGGTCACTTTTAAATTGTGATCCTTATCAACTTATAAACTTAGTACAATTATTAATGCAATTGTTCTTCTCTATTTATAAGATCACAAACTAATTTCATTAACGAATCAAACACAGAGAAGTTGTATGTCACTTTGCAAGAGATAAAGTGCAAACCAAGAAAATTAAAACAACGTTTGTGCGAGGGGATCAACTAGTCGATGTCTTTACCAAAGAATTAGATTTAAAACCGTTTAAAAAAATTACAAACAAGTTAAGATTAATCGACAGCTACAATTTTAACTTGTAAGGGATTGTTGAAAAAAACAATCAAATAATTAATCTAAGAATTCATTCATCTATATCAACATATATAGAGATTTTAGAATTTAATCAAGTGTATAAAGTAGCTATTCTTTCTCTTGTTAGGACTTAGGACTAGAAAAGAAACAGCACATTAATTATACACAGATATCAAAATAGCTAAAAAGTACATATATTAGGTACCCAAAATTTTGTAGTTATTACCTCAATAATTCAAAATTAAATAACCACTACTTTTTGGTTCAAAATTGAGCTTTTACTACGCATGCATCTTCAGAATGCGCACCAATTTTGTTGGTGCGCCAGCCGGGGATACGCACCAAATTATTTTTTGCTGCGTATTATGGGGGTGCGCACCAATTATTATTATTATTTTAGCTATGTTTTGTTTGAAATTTTTGAACTAATTTTTTTTTTTCTATTCTATTCTATTTTGTTCTGTGGTTTTTAGAATTATATGTACGCATTTGTTTAACAAATAAATTTTTGCACTAAATTTGAACTAAAAATTACTACAACAAATTATACGCACAATCTGAGTAGCATTTTGTACTAAGTAAGTTGGTGCGCAAATTACTACAAATTATACGCACAATATAATCAACCTTTTATACTACAAATTATACGCATAACAGAACTAAAAAAAACCAAACAAAAAAAATTTGGTGTGCATCCTCCAGCCGGCGCACCAAAATTTGATGCACATTTTGAGAGTGCGTGCGCGGTAAAAACTCAATTTTGAAAATATAGATAGTGGTTGTTTCATTTTGAATTATTAAGGTGGTGATTAAAAATTTCGGTTTAGGTACCAACATCTCCTTTTTGAGCCGTGTAACTTTTCTCGTTTCCACACATATATATAAATAATCAACAAATACTTTTCTCCTCAGAATTTATAAAATCAACACGATAAAAGGCAATATTTAATTAAAAAGTCTCGATTCTTGTGTAGATGTGTCTTAATTAAGGTCTGAACTAAAAGACCAATTATGGAAATAAATGTATAACTTAATTTATGACCAAAGCTATTCGTTAAATGTATTTTCTCGTCGAAAATAAATTCAATCGACATAATATGTCTGGGCAGATTAAATATATCATAATTTATAAGATGGATACCTGTGTGGACTAGGATTGCAAGTTCTATTTATAATTAAAAGGTGTTCGTATTAATTTGATTTGGATCTAGTTTTAATTTGAGGTCAGAACTACGAAAGTATCACAGATGAGTAAAAGAATTTATGATAAGATGTTCGTATTAATTTGAGGTCAGAATTAAAAGGTGTTCGTATTAATTTGATTCGTATACTGTCTATTTATAGTGTATCTCCGTCGTCTGGGGGCTTAACGTGTTTGATTTAGACAGTATACGTACAGTCTTTTAATTAGCTCTTTTAAATAGTTCAATATTTATTTATGCTATTTAATTTGCAATATTTTATCATGAAATTTTAGGCATGAGTGTATTTATTAATTATTTTTAAAAATCAATAATTAATATATTGACAGTTGTATATATTTTTCGGCAAAAGAATGAGTAATACCTATTTTATACTTTAGTTTTTTAAACAATACAAAAATGCTATTTATTGAGCTCTCATAGGGTTCGAGCTCGACTTGTGTTCGACTTGTAAACAAATCAAATTAGCATTAAAATCAGCTCACTCGAACTCAGATGCATTTACTACTCGACTATAATAAATTATTTTCACTCAACATCAGGGTAGTGCAATTAATCATGGTTTCATTATATGACTGATTGATTGCGGTTATTAAATTAAACAAAGAAAGCCGTAGTCTTAGGCCCCTAATAAACTCAATCATGGCTTTTAAGAAACCATTAATTAATTGGCAGAGAAAGCATTACACAATAAAGGGAAGCCACAAAGAAACCAATCACTTTCCTTGGCGTTTTAAACAACAGAGAGAATCAAAGCAAATAATTAGAACAAAAGCAAAACTTTGCACAAAATGTTGAATCCATCCCTACTTTTTGACACCTATAAACACCCCTTTCATGTACTACTCTTTGTTCCAGTACCATTGTTGAGTGCAGCCATAACATCATCCAAATCCCCAAAAAGCCCAATTATACTACTTCTAGAACCTCAAAACCTTTGGTTATTCCAAAATGAACTCTTTCAGATCCTTGGTAAGATATAGTTTAAGGGTTTTAATGCTTGGTTTCTTCCTCTCAAGTCTCAGTTGGGTGCCTCAAGTTTATCACTTTTTCATCATTTTCTTCTCAGTTTCACTTCCTAAAATTATATCAATGGCTGTGGCACCAAAAAGCCTGTTCATTGTATCTAATCTAATTGTAATCTTTCTTTTCGGTGAGTCGAAGCTTGGAAAATGTACTAAGAATGATGAGTACGATTGTATGACTGGAAATGAGAAAGTCGAATATTTCGGAGTGGAGAGAAAGATGTTGTCATATGAAATTTCAAAAGAAACAGATGTAGGGATTATTCAAGAGAACACGGAGGTGGAGGTAGTGGTAGCAGTAGACGTCGAAGAGAAAGATATTTTAGACATTGTTGATAAGAGAGAAGAAATAATGACACAAGAGGATGGAGAAGAAGGGAAGAGAGAGTGTGAAGAAATGGAGATGAGAGAGGATGAAGAAGAAATAGAGAGTGAGAATGAAGAACTAGAGAGAGAAGAGGAAGAAAAAGAAATAGAGAGTGAGAATGAAGAACTAGAGAGAGAAGAGGAAGAAATGGAGGAGTGGCCTGCAGAAGTGTTTAACAAAAAAGTGGAGGACTTTATTGCTAAATTTAACATGCAAATAAGGCTAGAAGCAAGAATGGCGATCTCCTGTTATTAATTTGCTTAGTGTATGAGGTATTAGGAAAAAAAAAAAACAGCACAAAACCGAGTGTGTTGTACACATAAAGCTAATTATAACTCTGTATTTTAGATAAATGATTTGTCACCTAAGCAATGTTTCTGACTAGGTCCTGTTTAATTTAATAGCATATAACAAGAATTTGATGTTGTTACAAGAAAGAAATCTGGAATATAATATTTTAGTTAGTATGTATGCTGTGCCTCTTCAAAGGAAGCTTCATATATGCAATATATCTGATCTCTAAACAAAATGCCGTTTGCGATTTTATGTAGAGAGCGAGAAATTTTGTCAAGATTGTTTGCTCAACATGAAAAACGGCGACAATGCCTCAATACAGTGCTGAGTCAAACTTGATCTGTTTGTAAATCGACAAACAACCTGATTAACTAGCAAACGGATTTGTAAAATGCAACAACTTTTTGGACAATATCGTAAAAACAAATTCCCATCTCCTACTTGTACAATCCAGGGTCCTGAAATGTAGCCGAAACCAGTCGACAGGCCCAAGTCCATGTTGTGGCGTAGCCCAGTTCACGATCATCTTAACCTTAATTCTGTAATTTGTTTATGTACCTTCAATTGAATACCTTAATTCATTTTACTAGTTTATGCACCTCCGGGACAATTCCAAAATTCTTTTTACCAGTTTATGTACTTGCCAGTTCAAAACGTAGAGCTGATATCAGGCCCAGTTCGGCCCAAATTTTGGCCAAGGCCTGACAATTCTGAGAGCTTGGGTTGGGTCTAATACCAATATGCTTCTCGTCCTCTTTTGGACAACCCGTTATGTGCTATGCCAACATCTTTATTAATATCCCAAAGTTATACAAATTAAAAAAATATACCCTTGTTAGCTGGGTAATTTTAAAAATGTCCAAATCGACCATTTAATAGCAGGTTTATTTTTTCTCTCAACCGGCAATTAAATGGCCGGTTCTCAAATTTTTGTTGTTGTTGTTGTTGTTGTTGTTGTTGTTGTTTCAGACTCTATAAATATCCATTTTTCTCTCTCCTCCCTCCCACAACTCACTCATTTCACAAAAGAGAGAGAGGAAGGGAAAGAGAGAAAGAGAAGACGATTTTTGAGGCAATTTGATGCGATTTCCCAAGGGCCAAAATGATGAACTTGCGAGAGGAGGGTCAATTAGTGATCGAGGTAAAAATGAGAGAAAAAAAAAACAACTGTCAAGTATGCCGTGATAAAAATAACTGTCAAGTATGTATGATGGAAGAATTTCTTAGACGGCCTATTCGGTATGAAATTTCAGACGATGACTTTGTGGAAAATCCCTACGGCTCTGGTTTGAAAAAGAAGAAGGCTGATCCAGAGCCTCCAATATCGTACGATGAGTTTATTCCGTGTACTTACTAACTGGTAAAGCTACCACTTCGTTTGTTGTGACTGATCTAGATTCGACAATATCGGACGAGAAATTTATTCCATGTACTTTCAAGGCTCGTTCTAAGAAATAATATTATTAGGGTTTAAAATTTGGATGCATTTGAGTTGGGTTCTAAGAAGTAGTATTATTTTAGTTGGATGAATTAGGGTTGTAAAATTTTTGAGTTTCTTTAGTGTCTATTTTATACACTTTATTTCACCAATTCAAAGTTTATTTAAAATTAATGTATTGACATGCATGTAGACTTAATGTTTCTCTACATTTGAATATAGTACAAAACATTAAAGTTATAAGAACTTACATTCAATTAACTCATAACTTAGTCTAATAAAGTCCACAACAAATTGCAAATAAAATAGTTCTGAAAGCAGCATCAAAATAAATCAGTGACAACATGCATAAAATGAGAGAATTTAAATCACCTATTACTATTACGTCTAAAATTAAATCCGAGAAACTGACCAGTTGCAGAAGATGGCCTACCAGATGGCTCTGCTTGGCTTCCAGATGCCCTTTTACGCCAAACTCTCCGAACATCTCTTTCAACCTTCTTGGCTTCTTCTTCCTGGCTTCTTGTTTGAACCTCCATTCGAACCACTTATCCTTTCCACAATTCTGGACCAGGTTGTCAGCAACATGCTGCATATTAAACATGTGCACAAAAAGGTCTGGAGACCATCTGTATTATGCTGTCAGTGCACATTTGATTCCATTGTGCTAGTCTGATATAACACATATGAATTTATCATATCCAAACACTTCATTTCTTAACCACTGCAAGAAAAAACTCCAATTTTCACTATCCTCTTTATGCACAATTACAAATGCAATAGGCACCAATTGGTTCTTGCAAGCTATCAAAAGCCTCCTCTCATACCACACAGACAAGAAGCATGCATTTATGCTGATCACTGGTCTCATGTACTGAAATGCTGCAATGCATGGACGAAAAGCTCAGGCTACGACCCTGAATTGAACAACATCTTCCATAATTTTCTCCGTGTTTATCTTATATTGGACAAGTCAAAAATTGGTACTTAGCGCCAGAATTCTTGTCGTAAATTTCCATAAGCAGTGGTTTCAGCAAGCTGTATGAACTCTCCCAACTCTCAAATTGTCGGGCTATTGCAAACTCACGACCCCTCCACAGTCGGTTGTATTTAGGGGTTACATTGCCATACAAAACCCTCACACAGTTTCTATCCCTTGGATGCTCATACAGGGATCATCCTTAATGCTGGTCTCAATGACATAGGCAATGATTGATGCCGTGAGACATTCATGGTCGGTCCTTGTATACTCAGACCTACATGTGTAAGGCTTGTCTTGCCTCGTTATAACCCATGCATCTCCAAAACCTGTTGCTTTTCCCCTAAGTTCGTAATCACAACCCAGAGTCTTGCACACCACCTGAATCCAATCCCTGTCACTTTTCTTTATTTTAATCTCCTGATTCTTACGAATATGATGCTCTCTAATCTTTCTTAATAAGCTCTTATTTTCTTTGAAAATATTGTTCTGGTACCAGCTCGCCTTTGCACTCAATTCGTCTCTCAAAATAAACAACATATGCTTCTTGAAAAGAAGACATACCATTGAAGTCTATGAATGGGTGCGTATCAGCCCAGCCACTAAGTGGCATATTCCAATATCCAGTTCAAATGGACAGTGGACCATCTTCATCACAACCCTCCAGGTGATCAGAGTCCCAATTTACTCCCTCAAATTCATCCCCAGTTTGCATATCTTCCTCCGAAATTTCATTTATATTTTCAAAATCCGACCTAGTTTCATCCTTATAGGGAAGAAAGAAATTGTTTAGTAGTAGGGGCCACTCCCATTCCCATTTTTTTTCTTTTTAGTAAGCGGAACTAGGGCTGTCAAAAAAGCTCGTGGCTCGCTCGTGACTCGTCTCTAACTCGCTCGGTAGTGGACCGAGCTGTTAACGAGCCAGCTCGGTTCAGGCTCGGGCCAAAATAAACGAGCTAAGCCAGGGGTCAGCTCGGACCGGGCCAACTCGGCTCGTTAAGCTACAGTGGATTTAGGGTTTAGCCCCGTATAATTTTAAGTCCAGTCTCATTTTCAAAGGCGCAATTATGTAAAATTGATGTATTTTCGGTTTGGGAAGAAATAATATGGGCTTCAGTTGCTTGAAGATGTGCCTGCTGGACGATTTCTTAAATTTTTTGAATGAGCTTTCTTATTTTTTATTTTTGAATTTGTATAATAACAACCCAATAAATCCCAACGAGCCAGCTCGTCAGCTCGCGAGCTAGCTCGGGCTGGCTTGTCACAAGCTGAGCCAAGACTTTTGGCTCGGGACCCCTAGGTCCGGCTCGCTCGGGCCAGAATTAACGAGCTGAGCCAAGGCCTAGCTCGGCCCGAGCCAGCTCGTTTACAGCCCTAAGCGGAACCATTGTTTTTTGATTCTTCTCCGCATTCTGACGAGCTCGTCATCAATTGGTGTCGGTCTGGGGTGAGGTGATGGTTGCGGTAATGGTTAAGACATCACATGCACGGGTCTAGGTGGGGATCTTGTACGGGGTCGTGGTTGGGGTGCTGGTGGAGTGAAGTGACTGTATGTTTCTGGGTCAGGTACGAATAAAGAAACTATAGGAGTGTATGGTTCTGGTTGAGTTGTATAAGTTGGCGTAACTGAATTTTGGCCAGAACTTTCAACCCCTAACTCTATTGGAACCCTATTAGCGTAGATTTCAATTATAACATTTTCGGTGGCCTTTAAATGATCGTACATGGCTTTCCATGCAGCATCAGTTAGTACTTTCACAATGTTATAGGTCGGGGGGTGTTCCATGATTCACTCGGGTTGGCAATTCTAAGTTCCACTTTTCTGGGTTATAACCAGTGCATTCTTAAATCATGGATTTCAAGTCTCAAAGTGAGATATTATCGGAAACCATAAATGAATTAACTGGCTCCTTGGAGTAATAAGCTCCATATGTGATAGTAAGAAATTCCCACCAGAGTGTAATGAAATCATGGTTATAGTAAACAAACTATATTTTGATGAATGGTAAACAATTATCATGTTACTAATTTAAATGTATATGTTACTGAAAAATAATTAAAATAAAATAAAAGAATTATAAAAAATAAATTTAAATTAAATAAAAAAATAAATTAAATTAAAAAAAACAAAAATTACCTAAAAATCACCTTCTCTTTCTCTCTTTCTCTTTTGTGAGTTGAGTTAGTTGTGAGAGGAAGGAGAGAGAAAAATAGATATTTATAGAATTTGAAACAACAAAAAAGAAAAAATTAAGAACCAGCCATTCAATGACTGATTGAGAAAAAAAGTGGACCGGTCATTCAGTTTGGGTATTTTTGAAATTACCCAGCTAACATGTGTATATTTATTAATTTATAATTAACTTTTTGGATATTAATAAATGTCGGTGTGCTATGTGTAGTTCCTTTAAATATTGAGGAGAATATTATATTGGTTCTTCGAATGAAACTCGTTTTTAATATATAGCGTAGATAATTGTTCTGACATATATTATGATCATTATTTAACAATTCGATTCAATATACGAAACAGCACAATACAATGTAAAATGGAACGATTCACTAAACACAATACGATTTGAAAACATGCCATATACAAATATTGTCGATTATTGATAATCGACAACATGAATGATGATTGACTAGCTAGTATTGTTTATTTTAATTTCAAGGGGCAAAAACAGTTGGAACAAAAAAATTAAAATTTCTGAAGTACACGGCAGACGTTCGACGAATTGCTCAAAAACAAACCTTCTAAATTCCCTAGCACCAAAAAAGTACCAATAAAATATATGTTAAAAATTGCAAAGAACTTGCAACTCCACAAATTCGAAAACTTTTCTGCAAGGTAAATATTGTCAAATACCATCTGAATTTACAAGCAGAGAAACAAAACAGGCACATATAACAAGTTTTGCAAATTAACATGCTACTACAGCATACAACCTTATTTTATGTACGAAACACACAACACACACAGATACACAAGCACCCAGACAAGAAGCTTTATTTCACCTCATTCCTTCTTGATTTCAGGGGTCTGGAGAGATGATGGGTAAAGCACATGCTTCGCGCCGGTAGCATCCAGCATCTTTTTGCTCGGTGCCTCGGACACCGGTTGACCTGGTCGGGTCATGTACAGCATGCGATAACACCACTCTGGCACCTCCGGTGCAAACACACGCCAAAGGTATATCACTCTGAACCAAGTAGGAATTGTTAGGTACCGGTCCCCTCGGCACACAGCATCAACCATGGCCTTTGCACAATTCTCGGCATATTCTACCGGCATCACCCCAATTTGAGCCTACAAGTGTTCATTGTTCATTTTAGTGCGGTGCTTGACTCATAAATGTCATTAATTACAACAACAAAAAAGGAAGGTTAGGCTTACATCTCTGGTTTCTTGATCCACATGGGTGTTGTCATGTTCGGATAAAACCTTCCCTTTGGTCATCTCCGACTCGACCCATCCGGGTGTAGCAATTGTAATTCCTACCGCATCGCCGATTTCAACGCGTAATGTCTCGAAGAAGTTCATCACAGCTGCATTTGCAGCCTGCAACGAAACAAATTTTCAATGCTCTGAGATAAGTGTGAAATAAACAAAGCTTTGGGCCAAGGCCTTCTAAAAGCCCGTTAAATCAAAGGGCAATGGGTGTTTGGATTATGCCGTATTTAGTTGTATTAGCCAGAAACGAATCTTAAGAGATGTACTAATATCACAAGTCCGTTTTATTATTATTATAACTATATTTTTGGAAACCTTATATTATTGTCGATTGATTACTCAATGGGGGTTTACCTATAAAAATTTATGGTTTCTAGATGAAATCTGTGGGCATCTCCAACTTCTGCCAAAAAAAAAATATTACTTGTAGGGCCTTTTTGTTTTTTGCTTTTGCTGTTAAGACCTATATATCTCCATCTATTTCTAACAAAAAAAAAGGCAAGAAAAATTAAGGTCAGACAAGTACACTGTAGAAGCTCATTCTTGGATAAGGGTTCCAACCACTTGATGAGGCGGTGGCAAGTATTTTTCCTCCGGTCCTTCTAAGATAAGGAATGGCAGCATGGGTCGGGAAAACTGAACCCCAAAAGTTTACATCCTGAAAATCAATAAAGAAAAATACATGAATAAATGATATACATGCAATGCATAACCTTTGGGTTCCCCTCCAATTGTACAGATAAATTCAATCATGTGTGTGCGAGCGTGCTGTTTTTCTTTTTGGGTTGGGGCGGGAGGTGGATGCTTTTCGGTTAACGATTTAAACAATCTAAAATTCTAGATGGTTCAATCAGAGGTTGAATCATAATTTAGACCAAATCTGGCTGATGTACAACATAAAAACATCACACTATTTGTACAATTTGCTATATTGGTCAGGTATGAATGTATCGAGCCATACACCCAAGTTACTGTGGGGACCGAGGATAATGTGAGATAAAGAAAGAGAGAGAGAGCCTTAATACCATAATAGGAGTGAAGTTGGTAACATCTGGCACTTCCTCAAATGCACAAACATGCGCTATACCAGCATTGGTTACGAGATGATCCACTTTCAATGGAAACCAAAAACAACAGAAAAACATTAATTTTCACTGGTCGAAATATATGTTATTAATTGACTTTGGTATGCATTTAATCATTTTCATGAAGTTGCACAAATTTGATATGAATCCCTACAAAAACATCACAGAAGTTATCTCATCAAATAAGAAGAACTCACATTGGCCATAATGATTGACGGTGGCTTCAACGAATCGGTGACAGTCTTCTTGCATAGAAACATCACCAGGGATAACAAGGACTTCTGGCGCACCGATGTCACGTGCTCGCTCAGCAACCTCACGCAGACTACCCTCCCTTCTGGCCACAAGGGATAGTGCTGCACCTCTTTTTGCATATTGATAAGCCAATTGCTACAAATTGCACATGCATCAATCACACGGCTTACACAAAGCAAGTCTTATTTACCTCGAAAAGTCCGATTAAACCAACTGATTACTAATGAAAATTGGAAACCAAATCTTATAATTGCAGAGCAATTTACGCTAATGAGGTTAATAGGTGATAGCCTTTGCAGAAGAAGGCATTGAAATGAGGTTTAATGTCAGTGGTCACAGAAGATCAAATAAGAACATCTCATTACAGTTTATTTTTCTGCGATCAAACCTATGTGGTCGCTTGTGTGTCCATGTAAAGATTACAGAACTTGTACTACTAATTGCAAAATGCAGAGAAATTAAACGGGCTGGTAAACTTCGGGCTGGAAAGTTGTCCATCCACACCCTACTAAATAACAGTCAGTGTTAGTTTCCTTTTTTGACTTGATTTGTAAAGGTTGATCTATGTATCCATACATACTAGTGCTTGTTTCTAAAGGGTTTTAGGGGGGCCGGGAAGCAACAAGATAATACCTCGCCGATGCCAGACGAAGCGCCGGTGATGAGCACAACCTTGTTGGTGACGTCTTCAGGGAAAAGCGATGAGAGAAAAGAAAGAGAGAGCTTGAAGAGTTAGAAAGGAGGCAACATGAAGAAAAGAGTCATAAGCAGTGTAGGTGTGCCTATCAAGTTCATCAATGTAGTTATGATATCCATGCTTAATGCTTTTGATTAATTACTTCAATAGATTCAAACCTCTTCCTTTTTCTTCCTCAAAAATTAAAGAAAGCAACACTAGCTAGGAATGAGAAAATGAGATAGAAGAACAAGAGAGATTGTATCTGGAGGTTTCGATTTTACAATTGATAAGTATTGGGTCCTCTCCATTTCAACTGAACTCAAAGATATTTATTTTCTCTTTGTATAATTTATTCTGCGAAAATTATCAGAATAAATTACAATCAAATTATTATATTAATTATTGCAATGAAACAGTGTTCAAAGGATTAAAATATATTGTTAAATTTGTGGCTCGAAAAGTTCACAACAATAGAATGTAAACTTTAAAATTTAGAATTCATAATGTAGACAACATATGTGCATATATTATGACTGAAAATAATGAGATTTTAATTTCAATAAAAAGGAACTTAAATATTAACAATTATTGATGCACTATTAATTAAATTTATAATGAAATTTTACTGGTTGGATATATACATTTTTTATATTGATACATCATTAAATTGGTTCGAATTAAAGTTGAGGTGGAAGCGTAATAGTTCTAAAAATAGTGTTTCTGTTTAATAGAAACAGGTTTGTGAAATTTGGCAATATAGTGAATATAACAAATTGGAAGTTAGATTGCACCGAGCCAATTTTAAAGAAAAATTAATTAGAAACTACGAGAACATAACTATCCAGTTTGTAAGAACTGGAGGGGATTGAACTCAATAAATTATGCGTATGTGGGTTCATGACACGACGCCACGTAGATAGTTCAGAGGAGACGTGACGCAGGGAGAGAGCCAGCTGCCAAGCGTTAGAGGATCCGTATCCTCCCAGCTACCTGACTCAACACAATTGAAATGAACGGTCCAGATTTACTCTCAGCCAGTGCCTACTCGGGATGACGCAGAGGGCCAGTATTATTTATGCTTTGAAATTCGTGCCAAGTTAAAAAGAACAATTTTGGACCGTCAAATTCAATTGTACTCAGTCAGGTAACCTGAGGGGATGTGAATTCCCAAGCGTTACATGCTGGACCGACATTTTTATAAATATCCAAAGTTAATTACAAATTAATAATATACCTGGAATTCTTGAGATATTCGAAAAATGTCCAAACTGGCTATTTTCTGGTCGGTTGCTTCTTATTTTTTTTTTTAGACACTATGAAGAGCAAGATAACGAAATCTAACACTGAAAATTTAAATTTTTTGTTAGATTACTTATTTTGATTTATAATTGACAAATTTATACTAAAATACAATATATTACTTGAAATTATGTTGAATTACAGTGTATTACATTAAATTACACTAAATTATGTTCAATTACGCTAAATTACACTAATTTCGCTAATTATAATGAAATACGGTAAATTACGGTAAACTACGCAAAATTACGCAAAATTAGGCCGATTTTGTGCCATCTTTCATAAATAATAAAAAATAGTAAAAAAATTCCAAAAATAGTAAATATTAGTATTCTACAAGTTCATTATATAACTAATTTACTGAGCTACTTAGATTGAATAATAGAAATGAAAATCTTAATCGGAAACTTCAACTCAAGTTTTGAGGCTCTTCCCTTAGTTTTTTCGCAATTTTGAATTTTGAAATCTAGCATCACGGGCACTGACGCATGCGTATTTTTCCAAGCTTTCTGAAAAGTGGTCATTTGCTGAAATTGGACACTCGAGTGCAATTTTATGGCCGTTTGAAGTTTCGTTATTGTTTTTCGCCTTCTCAGTAAAGATATCATCCATATTTATATGTAATTTACCGAAATTTACCGTATTTTAGCGTAATTTAACATAATTTAGCGTAATTTAATGTAATATAGTGTAATTCAACATAATTTCAAGTAATTTAGCGTATTTTAGTAAACACATGCTAATTATATATCAAAAGAAGTAATCTAACAAATAATTTAAACAAAAAATTTGAATTTTCAGTGTTAGATTTCATTATCTTGCTCTTCGTAGTGTCTCTAAAAATAAAAAAAATAAGAAAAAAGAGAAGAGGCCGGCTAGATTCTGGCCGGTTTCTGGAGAGGAGAAAAACAGCCAGAAGATGGCCGGTTTGGACATTTTTCGAAAATCCCAGAGATTCTGGGTATATTTATTAATTTGTAATTAAGTTTGGATATTAATAAAAATGTCGGCATACTGGAGGTAGCTTAATTTAAAAAATAAAAACTCCTCCTAGATTTTTCCTGCGGAATCGAATTTTTTTATAAATCATAATTAAAAATAAGAATTTTATAAAACCAACATGATTACTTTTTTTTTAAAACCATAAAAACTGAAATGTCATTTCAGTCCGAACATTTTTTTTCTGGACCGAAATGGCAATTCAGCTCGAGGTGGTTTCATAGCTTTTTCAGAAAAAATAAGTGTAGCCTTCGGTGTAACACCCATGGACCGAGATGTTATTTCAGTCCAATGTTCTCTTAGCCCGGATCGAAATATCATTCGGTCCGAACTATTGTTTTTTTATTTTTAGAGTTTGCTTATAAATTATTTAGAAAGGTCAGAAAAACAAGTTTGCTTAGAAAGGAGAAAGAAGAGAAGAGACTGTTTCGGATTTAAAAAAAATAAAATTTAGTGGGACTGAAATGGTATTTTGGTCCAGAGAGAATTTCGGATTTTTTGTGGCCACTGGTATGAAAACCTGTAAAACCACTTCGGGCTGAATTGCCATTTCAGTCTCGAAAAAAAAAAGTTTTGACCAAAATGGAATTTCACTTCTTATGGTTTTTGTGAAAAAAAGGTAATCTTATTGGTTTCATAAATTTCTTTTATTTTATAAAAAAATTTGTGGAATCGGGACTCAGGGAGCGTTATAGGTGTTATTTTATTCGTTTATCCGACACCGGATAAATAATTTTTATTTATTTAATATAAAGGATAATAATACCAAAAAAATTATTTTGTATGAAGTTAATAAAAATAATATTATATATATAAATATATATTTATATTTAGATGAAGACAAATAACAATGCATGATATGATATAATTTTATTCACGATCCATATATATATATATATATATATATATAGTGATGCTACGATACTTTGGAAAGTAAATATGGTGTTTTACTTTCCGCTCATATCTTCATTTTCAAAGTTTAAACAGTCGATCCAAACTTCTCAACATGATCTTCATATTGATTTGTGCTTCGAGACTAAATTTCACATTTAAAAAAAAAATTAATATTTTTTTAGAATTTTTAAAAATCACAGCTTTTCATTAAATAAAATATAATAAAAAAATTCATAAAAACACTAATTTTAAAAAAATAGTAAAAATTTCCAAAAAATGTAAAATTGGGTCTCCAAGCACATATCAATATAAAAATCATGTTGAGAAATTCGGATAAACTGTTTGAACTTTGAGAATAGAGATATGAGCGGGAAGTAAAACACCATATTTACTTCCCAAAACATCGTAGCATCACTCCATATATATATATGGAGTTGGCTACGGTGCTATGCATAGCCTAGAGGGCCTCCGTGCTACGGCTAAATATTTGAGTTTTTAAATCCTAACGGTTGATCCGAACCGTTCAACATGATCTCCATATGAATATGTAATTGCAAACTAAATTTTACATTTTTTAGAATTTTTTTTACTATTTTTTAGATAGGTAGAAAAACACTTGATCTGAATGGTACAAAATTTTTAGATCAAGTGATTTTCTACCTATCTAAAAAAATAGTAAAAAAATTCTAGAAAATGTAAAATTTAGTTTGCAAGTACATATTTATATGAAGATCATGTTGAACGGTTTGGATCGACCGTTAGGATTTTGAAAACTCAAATATTGAGCCGTAGCACGGACGCCCTCTATGCTATGCATAGCATATTAGAAATTTCCTATATATATATAGAGAGAGAGAGAGAGAGAGAGAGAGAGTAGAACTAGGGTGTTCCTAAGTTCACCAAATCCTTTGTGAACTCAACTCTAAAATCTATCGGATTGGCTTCAAACGATGAATCCAAACTATTGAAATCCTTCTACCTTACGGGTGATGCGTCTATATGTAAAAATTTTAAACTTTCGAATTAATTTAGTATAAAGTCAAGTGGTCAAAATTAGAAGGTTTATAAATTAATTTTAATTCATTCATTTTTTGGACGCCTTTTGACCACTTGACTCTATACAAAACTAATTTAAATTTTGAAAATTTTCACATGTAAACACATCACTCGTAAGGTAGAAGGATTTCAACGGTTTGAATTTGTCATTTGAAGCCAATTCAATAGGTTTTAGAGTTGAGTTCACAAAGGTGGTGAACTTAGGAACACCCTAGTAATACTTTCTCTCTCTCTCTCTCTCTCTCTATATATATATATATATAATATATATATATATA
>JAJGRW010002914.1:0-20338 GCA_025461045.1 Carex parvula | reverse complement strand
GCAGCATCTCTTAGGCCAAAACTCATCACCATACCTTTATTGAAATTAATTTTATTAATTTCCTCATCTTGTCAGATTTTTATTTTTGTTTTTTTCTCCTTAAGCTTATCGCATCTGTCTAAACCTAGCTTAATTCACATGATATCTTGCTTGCCGAATGATTTATTCATGTTTTCCCACTACGGTTTTATCAATGTACCACAAATAGACTAAATTTGTATGGATTAAAATTTGCCATATGGGGTGTTAGATACCTAGACAAAGGTAGCGCTACCAAGGAATGGTATCCTCTGCGCGGAGCTTTAATCTAATCCGTTCGTTTGACTTGGCACGAATCTCAAAGCCCAATAATACAGCCCCTCCGTTAGCCCGAAATCAGTGGCTGAGAGTTATCTGGTCCATTCGTTTTGCTCCGCAGATGATACGTACCCGCGCTACCAAGCTACAAGTAGTAATATATATCATGCGGTTTACATATAAACAAATAATGAGCTGTATTAAATAATAGCTGGTAATTGGTTTTGAGAAAGAAAGAATAAGCGCTATATTTAGGACTTGCCAATTTGAGATTTTCCAGAAGTATTTAGGTAAAAATAAAAACCATTTAATTACTAATTACAAAAACTATGAAGTAATATATATAGTGTAAACACAAATAGTTTAATAGATTCGTAAAACCTAGGAACTCCAAAATTTACATAGTAGAACCAAAGTATTATTATCTTTTTAGTAATTAGAGCCAACTATTGAGTCCGGCTACTATAACATTAGTTGTCATTTCAACTAGTAACACCACATCTTAAACTATTGGATCTACTTTAATATTCGTGCACAAGATAGGACTGAATGACACTAGTGTTTGCACGAATATTAAAGTAGATCCAATGGTTTAAGATGTGGTGTTATTTAATTTGAAATGACACTAGTTTATAGTAGCCGGACTCCCAACTATTAGTACCTCTGTTTTTACTTTTACTACAAAAAAAAATCTTCATTCAGATTTCAAATCCATAACTTCTCACATGAGAGATTATGTGTTTCTTACAAAAAATATTACTTTACTGAGCAATAAAAAAATACAATCTTAGTAAATACTGTACAAGTCAAGGAGTCAAAAGAAATTATATAATCCGAATACTAGGACTTCAAAATTAACATTATGGACACTAATCCAAACTTAATCATGCAGGTCAAAGAAACTCCATGCACCCGGCTTTGCCACACCAACAATATCTTGACTGTCAATGGCCAATTCCCCGGTCCCACCATCAATGCGCAGAAGGGTGATACTCTCAGTGTCAAGGTCATCAACCAAGCAAAAAAACGTCATGCATACATGAACAAAATTACCGAATAATAAAATATGATCAAACTACGTAAACAACAATTTGAGAAATATCAGTCTAATAATAGACAATATTTTTGTATGGGAGATTAGGTTTAAAATGTCAACGGAAGATCTCTCGTAAATATTAGTCAGTGGCAAAAAGATGTATAAGCAAATAAGTCCATGAATTAAAAAAAATCATTTTTCCCTTTAAAAGTCTAATTTTACAAAAATTAATATTAGTCTTCTCATAAAATAAAATTACATGATATTTATTTTTTCAGTCTCCCAATCTCAAGTTTCTGATTGACCCAACCTCTATAATAAAAGTAAATAACTAAATATCATTCAGTCACAAACTCCTTGTAACTCAAATGTTTTGAGCCGAATTGATCTTTTAATATTTTGTTACAAACTCCTTGTAACTCATTTTTTATTAATCAAATGAGGGCTTGACCCTTATTTTTCATAAAAAAAAAATATCATTCAATCACATTAAAAAGAAAATGAAAAACTAACGGTGCATTTCTAATACTAGGCACGCGTGCTTCAACCGAAGGAACCCATGATCAGTTGGGCCAGACTACATAACACAATGCCCCATCCAACCGGAAGCAACTTCACACAACAAATTCGATTGACAGAGCGATTGACAGAGGAAGAAAGGCACGTTGTGGTGGCACTCACACAGCGACTTTGATCTTGCAACAGTCCATGGTCCTCTGATCATATACCCAAAGAGATGCACTGTATATCCTTTCTCCTCCAAGCCACATAAAAGTTCACACTCTTTAAGAGAATAGTGGAATAAAGATGTAAATAATGTGCTAGATTAGGATTGCTTCAGAGCGGCGGTGAAGTACAACCGTCTGATGCCAACACCATCAACGGTCAACCCGGTGACTTCTCTCCCTGCTCACAAAATGGTATGATTTTTCTCTTTATTAAGGAACCCACAACATAATATGGTGGTCCATTTTTTTTTTTTTTTTCCGATTTGGATGAGTCATGACGTCCCATGAGTAAATTTTTATTTTTTTTGTTTTTTTTTCTGGTTTGATGGTTTGAGATGTCATATGGCGTTTCGCAGGAACGCTACGAGTCCTAACTGCCTTTTCATTTTTGAATTTTCCATATGGAATTTTCTATTTTTAATTTTTTTTTCTATTTTCCTATGAATAAAAATTTCGGCCTAAAAATTTCGGTTTCTCAATAGCCAAAGTATATTTCGTATCAAAGGATACTATACGACATATTTCGTTTTTGTTCTTTCTAAAATGAAATGGCTGGCATTTCAATCATGAGGCAATGAGACCGGTGCTCTTTTGGATTGAAGAAATCAAAACGGTTGCTTTGAAATGGGTTGTAAAAAACACCTGAGAGTAGGTCCGATGAGCGACTCTGGTTCGATGGATTTAATCACCGTTTATTTCTTTAAAATTCGTGCAGAATATTTTAAATTTCGTATGTGTCTGTTTTAATTTTTGTGCGCACAAATCTTAAATTAGATCGGACGGTCATCATGCTCGTTGAACCTAAAAGTAGGTCTGATGGACATCGGACCTACTCCATTCTCTGTAAAAAACCGACTCGTTTAAGTTATGATCAAATCATTATGGATTTTTTCAACTAATTAATTAATTAGTTGATTATTTCTGATTAATTATTAATTATTTAATGATATTCAATAAGTTATATCACATACCGTTAACACTGCGTATCGTTATTTACAACACTGATTTTGAACCATCTAATTCAAGCGAGAGAAAGAGACAGAGAATCTCCAAATCCGATTTTCTTATTTAGGGCATCAATAAAAAAAAACCCGGTCGCCGGCCCCGCAAATAATCGGAAAACAGTGGTATAAAAACAGAGAATCTCCTCACTCCCTTAAAAACACTTCCCTACTAGCAAATTGTTCCGTAACCATGGCCATAAAGAGAAAGGCAACCAGCCAGCTCCAGCGCACGAAGGGTCTCGACTTCCGTTGCCCCGACGACGACGCGTGGTACGGCGTCAGGCTCCTGAAAGTCATGGAAGGGATGCTCCGTGTCGTGTACCTCGAGTTCCCCGAAGAGTCCGACAGTTGGTACCTTAGTGACCAGTTCGAGAGCCTCGAACAGATCGACGAGCTGCTCGGAAGGTTTCGCCGCCCGGCTGAACAGCTGCAGGATTCGCAGTGTGGCGAGGTCACTCTAGGAATGGTAGTGCTCGCTTGTGACACTTTCCAGAATGGCGGAATCTTGTTCTACGACGCTCGAGTGGATTCTGTAAGCTAGCTTTTGTTTTAAAGAGTTAAATCGATTTCTTTTAATGGAAGGCCATGGTCGTATGCTTTTCGGATCCTCATAGGCGTTTTTTTTTTTGTCTTTTTGAAAAATGTGAAAGAGATGAGGTTCTTATTTGTGATTAGTTGGATTTGGGGATTTTGATAGAATTGCTATTTGTGTTTGGGGAAATACAAGAGTTGCTACTCTGTACCGTATTAGATTGACCATTAATTAAATTGTCCAACTTTCTCACTGACATCAATTTGAACTTTGAAGGCTACAACTTCTAAGAATATTAGTTTTGTTATGGCAGAGTGGTATGTACAATCTAATTTGCATTAAAGGTTTGGTTACATCTAATTTGCATCAGACTTTATAGTTTCTGTTCATTATTCCTTCTCCTTCCATGTCAGCTTGTAATAATCAGTTTTGAGTAAGGCACAACATTGAAGTAGAACAATGCGCGTCAAAATAGTATCTTGTAAAGTTGGTTGGCCAGAAATAGAAGTTGCTTACTATCATTTTCAGAAAGATACATATGGTGACATCTCAGCTAGGTAAGAAAAATTACACCAAATATAAGAACTCTCATAAGTCATACCTGTCTTAGTTCAATGTAGAAATCCGAACTTAAATAATTATAAAATAAATTAAGAAAAATTGTACCATAAGCAATGCTGAACAGTAGTGCTGCCTATTTATCTCTGAATTTTGTAGATAGACTAATAAAATGCTGGCTGTATGTGCTTCTTTGTTGAACTTCAGGTTTCAAGGTCAGAGCACAAGTCAAATGGTGATTCAGAAGAGCAAGTGTGCAATTGCCAATTCCATGTGACATGGAGGCATGGTCCTGAGATAGGGAAGCATGCCACTGTGAGAGCTGAAAATATCTGCCTTATCCAGGACTCACCGATAGATGACCCGGTATTGGAGGACTTCATTAATAATGCAAGAAAATCTCTGAAGGAGCGGAGAGTAAACTTGGATAGCGAAGGTCGGAACTCTGGCTTAAATCCTGCTGCTTCTTCCCATGGGGCTTTTCCACATCCTGCTAATGAGTCGGAAATGATAGATGTGAAGTCATCTGATGGCTCACATCACCATGAGGTACTTCTATGATGTTTACATTTAGAATTCGCTTGGCTTGATGTGTGGTATGGGTGCATTTAGGTCCACAGTTTGTTGCAGCTTCAACATTATATTACTTTCTTATGAGGTGAGGAGCTAAGCAGATTTTTTTATCCATAACGTAAAAATCTAATAAATTAAACCTATACCATCATTTCTTGCTTATTTCCAAAAGAACCACAACCGCTGAATTATTCAGCAGTCTGCATGGGGGCAGACCCGCTAAACTGTTTAGTGGTCAGAGTGAAATTAGTTAGCTAACCAGAATTGGATTTTCATGAAATTATTTAATACGAGGCTTGTAATCATGAGTCTTTTTTAGAATCAAGAAATGTCTGGATGCTGCACAAGATAATGCCAACAGCAAAATCCAGAAACATTCTCACCTGCATGAAATATTAAAAATCAACAGAAATATTGAAATCTTCGAACTGAAGTCAAACGAGGGAGGGTCGCGGATTAAGGAGGGAGATCTGCCAAATAATTAGCAGGTGAACTACAAATTCTGACTGCTGAATAATTTAGCAGGTCTGCATCAGTGGTTGTGATATTTGTGCAATGCGAACAATGATCAAACAATAGGCCGTAAAGCCGTTTTATTAAATGGGAGGAAATGAGGGATACGTGTAGCATCAGGCATGGGTGAGAAAGAAAATAGAACTTGCTAGGGTTTCTGTTGGGCAGTTGTGATTTATCTTCTATGATCTATTGTGAGTTTCTGTCATTAGATCAAAGGGGTAATTTGGGGATTTCAGAAGAGGATAATTTCCCTGCTAGAAAAATCTATGCCGCCCACTGCTTCTCCTCACAATTTCTCCCCTCTAGGTTTTCATATTTGGGTCCCTCTTTTCTTCTCCTCTAGGAATCTCAGTCTTGCAATATTAACCTCGTGCGGCAGTAATTGTACCTCTAGTATGATCTCCTGTGCTCTGGTAAATCTTTCTCTTCTTTTAAATCCTATAATATTTCTTTTTTCGTGCTTCTCTCTTCTATGTCGGACTTCCTGCCCTTTCCATTCGTCATTATCTCTCTGGTGAGCAATCGCTAGTCACATTAGGCCTCATTGGTGACAGCTAAGGTTTGGTTCAGCTGTGATAGGCTTTAATTTTGGGAAATTACATGCAAGTGCCTACATTCTTTTTATTTCTTCAATGAATTGGTGGACTTCCCCCCACTTTTATCAAAAAAAAAAAGCATGAATGCACCTACAGAAATTTAAAATTTCATATATGTTTTTGTTGTTTATTTGGGTGTAGAGAATTTTCCATGCTTGTCCTTGAGAAACAAAGTCATATCCTGTCTTCGTTCCTTCCATGAATGTAGAAAATATTAGCTTGTAAATCTCTTGCTTTTGTCAACCAACAAGTTTGTTGATTTCCGTACATTGTGAAATATTTATGCTAAATGCAACAAAAATATGCAAGTATCTTTCAGTTATGTTGAAAACTATAATTTGTAGTTTCCTAAATCTATATAAAGAAATGAAATTTGGAAAGAAAATTCTTATTAATTGCATGTGATCTTGAAATTTCTGTATTTATTTAGAGTACCTTGATCATTTCCTTAATCCCAGAATAATATTATATTGAACAAATGATCATCAACCCATTAGTAAATTTTTCCTTCTGTATACAGGCTGTCATTTGCAAAACAATCAAAGGAAAATGAAAAGAAAAGAAAGGCATTACATTATATCAAGTTTTTTCAAAATGTTTTTCATAAATTATTGAAAAGGATGATATGCAACTTTCATCCTTGATCAAATTAAAACATGGTTTCTTGAAGACTTTCTGACTACCATGTGCAGGAAATGGGCAATCTTATGAGGCCACCATGCCGCAGAATAAATCTAGAGGTTGAGTTTCCTTCCTCTCTTTGTAAGGAAAAACTGTAACCAAAAGATTGTTCTACCAGCTAGTGATGTTGAGTTGCACTGATGGCTCTGAACCTAATCAATATCTAGCTCAAGCTGCAAACTTGATTGAATATTGTCCAATGGAACTAAATCTATTTACTGCAATAAACACTTGATTCAGAGAGTGTTGGTAAAAAAGGGTTTAATCCTTCTTGATTAAATATTAATGTCATTTCTCATGTTTTTGATATTTTTGCAGGGGAGGCCTCAACAGAATTGGCATCTAAAGGGCTGACAACTGCACAAAAGAGTGCGTCTTCTTTTGGTAGACAATATGGACAAAGACATTAAACCACCTAAAATTTTCAAATTTCTACAGAGGGAGTTGTCTGTGTCTTGTCAAGTCGTGCTGTTTCCTAATCTGTTCCTTGACAACACATGTAGTGGAGCCATCTATGTGCAGTCCAAGGAGCATGCTAGGCGGGTGTTGAAGCTCCTGAAAGACCCCAACAATATAATTGTATCCTTGAACGGAAGGTACAAGAATTGTTTAAACACACTCAATATTACAAATTATTTCTTATTACACTTGGCAATTTATCCTTTTGGTTTTTTGGAGAAGCGCAAATATATGTTGGTGTTTTACTGTTGATATGCAGACCTTGGGTGACTAATAAGAAGTGCTGTGGCATACTTAATTACCCAATGCCATGGCAGGAGGTTAGTTTTTTTTTTTTTTTTTTTTTTTTTTTTGTCCATAATTTATATTGCTGTTCCAAAGCAGTGGTGGTCTATTTAGTAAATTGGTCCTTACATAGATCATCGCCTCTCTTTCTTATCTCATGATTCTCCATGAACCTGTTTTTTTCTTGCCGCTATCATTAATATATCATGTAAAGTGGCATATATATTTTGGGTACTGTACTGATGAAGCAATGCAGGCCACTGTTGAAGTTTGATAAGAAAATTCAGTTTGTATTGCGTGATGGTACAGTGGCACCTGAAGTTTTAGGTGTGCCAAAATTAAAATCTATACTTTGATAGCACTGCAGAGTCATACATACTGGTATGGGTACCAGATTTTCAAATAGTAGCAGTGCTTTATGGTCAGATCATCAACGTCAAGATATGAAGAAATACATTAACACATCATTTATTAATTGAGTTTGTATTGCAATTAGTGAATGAACTTGTATAAAATCTGTCATATGTAACACTGCTTATGGAACAAAAAAATATGGTAATGGTGCGAGCATTTCAAAATTGAAACCTTATCCTGGTGAATTCATTCTGCATGGTTTTAGTTGCCTATTATTGCTTATATTTTGGTAGTTAAATTAGAATTTTCTCCTTTGCAGGTGAATCTAGAAACTGAAAACCAAGACGATGTGAATGAGATCAGAGTGCTTCGTCCTGGATCTGAAGGATATGAGAAGGCCAGCAAGATGCATGAACGTTTCAAGGCACATTGTGACAGTATAGAAAGGCTCAAGCAAAGTCTTAGATTTGAGTAGAAGCTATGCAATACCTTAGCAAATGGATCAAGGTCCCTATCTCATTTCCCCCAAGTGAAACCTTCAGTGCTTGTATAGTTAGGTCTGGAAGGATTTCTAGGCAGGGAGCTTTATAACGTGTCGCTGTTAATTCATAATTCTGACTGATAAATTAGTTATTTTCTCTTGTTTCTTAAAAAAAATTGGTTACTTAGTAAAGATCATGATAGACATGCTTGAAACAATAGGGGATGTACTGGCCTGAAGAAAAGATGTTCCGGTCCTGTCTTTCGGCACACCATTCATCAAATTATGCATCAGGCCTGCTGAAACGTACTGTTCTTCTGAGGTGGCAATATATTCTGCCTTGGTGGATTAAAAAAAAAAAAAACTGTTCTTCTTGATCCGATCAAAACCATCCAACCTTCATCTAACGACTCTGATTTCTCTACTTTCTGCTGATAGTCTTTAGCGAGTTTAGCATCACAGCAAAATTTGTTCACTGGCCCAAAACTGTTGTCGACCCCGGTTGGGCTTAGTGAGAACCACTGGCCCATTATGAATTTCATTACTTCGCAAATTTGCGGTAGTATCCCTACGATAATTTACCATTTTACCATACTCTACCCTGAATCCCGAACAAGAGCCCGAAAAATCCCAGTAGCATTCTCAGTCAGCGCCTCACCATGAAATCCCAGGCCCCGATACGCCAGAGATGCGATCAGCACGCCTCCGCCGTCTCCGGCGTGGCATCCTCGGAATCTACCTCCCTGGATCCGCTTTCCACGTCCTCCGTGTCGTCCCCTTCTCCTTCCTTCGGGCTCCGCGCATCCGCCTGAAGGTCCCCACCTCTATCTCCCTTCCTCGCCGATGACCGTCTTTTCCTCATACTCCTCACCTACTTCGCCGTCGTCTCCGGCATCGTGTACGACGTGATCGTCGAGCCACCTGGCATCGGCAGCGTTCAGGATCCGATAACCCACGCTGTCAAACCTGTAGTATTTCTACCTGGTCGGGTTAACGGACAGTACATCATTGGGGCTCTCGTCTGGATTCATGTTCGTGCTCGGCGGCCTTGGAATTATCTTCATGGATCTCGCTCTGGATCGGAGCCGGGCGCATAGTGTACGTGTTTCCCTTGCTTCATTTGGGATTGCTGCCGTCGTCATCTCCTATGTCATGTCCATGCTTTTCATCCGCATTAAGATCCCTGGCTACCTCTGGTGAGGTCTGATTACTCTTTCTTTCTTTTGATCTGTTCGCAAGATCTGTTTGTATTGGTAATGACAGTCAGTCTAGTAGCTTTTGTTTTTTATTTCTATTTTTTCTTTTCAAAATTTTCCCCATGAGTGGGGTTGTTATGCTGAGTTGAATAACTATCTGAGATTCCTAGATCTGGAAGTAGGATTTTTGTTGTTGTTTTGAGTAATTATCCATAGTTATAATATAAGACCTGCTTTTGGTGTCTGGATCAAAACTTGAATTGCTACTAGAAATGTTGCTTTGTTGGGTGATTTTTGGTGAATTATGCAATTCACATCCATTTTGGAATGACCTAATTTATTTATATTTTATTACACATTAACTACCATGTACTGTGCTGTGGTTATGCCTAAGATTGAAGCCTCTCCAACCTTGCATCATCCATCTATTGTAGTCAGTAAGAATATTCTGATTGTTTATTTTGAATATTTTAAACCACTAAAATTTAGACTGCTGTTTCTTTGGTAGGTTTATAAGTAATAAGGTATTTTACATTGTTGCACTGGTTCTGATGGTGAAAATAACTCATGGTTATAGAGTAGGTCAGGATTGGTTGGAAGTTGACTAATTACTAGAGTACTTTTAGTGTGACCTAGTTCAGGATGGAAACTGTCTCTTGGAATGAGCGGAGGAGGGGGGGGGGGGGGGGGGGTGCTTGGAGTTTTGGTTATAAGTCAGCTAATTTCAAAATAGTTGACCCATTTTCTCTTTAATCAACTTATTTCTTTGAAATTTCTGCAATAAGTAGTACATGCACAACCTTAATCACTCCACATTTGACTTGATCCCGGTCTGGCCATTATTAATTCTATATCTAAATTGGAATGAAGGGACTTATTTATTCCTTGATCTGTCACCAGTTTTTTCTTTGTTTCATGCATATGGGATCGTCATAACCAAAACCAATTATGTATATCAATTATCATTTTAACTTTAACCTGAAATCACTAAAATAACTAAAGATAATTTTATTTAAGTAATATCATGTTTCATGTTTTGGGAGCTACTTTGTAGTTTTTACAGTCACCAGCTTAGTCTTTACCATTGATCGAGTAATCACTTTACTTCTTTATCTATGTGAAATAAAGATTCAAATAACATCTGCTCATGGTTTTGAAAACAAAAATGGCATATCATGTATACCTTAAATAAACAGTTATCTTTTAAAAAATAAATGGTCATATCTATTGCACCTAATGAAATTGAGCAAAAGAACAAGATTAATTGGAAATTTGAGGGTTAATGTAGTCATTCTATTCTTATCAGTCTTACCTGGTAAGGAGAACAATTAGGGTAGAAACTAGGGTGTTCTTAAGCTCACCAAGTCCCTTTGTGAGCTTAGTTCAAAAACCTATTGAATTGGCTTCAAACGATGCATCCAAATCGTTAAAACCGATCTACTTCATGAGTGAGGCGTTTACATGTCAAATTTATAAATTTTCAAACTAATTTAGTATAAAGTCAAACAGTAAAAAAAAGATGGTTTATAAGTTAATTTTAATGTGTTCATTTTTTCATCATTTTTTGACCGCTTGACTATTAAATTAGTTTGAAAATTCATAAATTTGACATGTAAACTCATCACTCGTGAAGTATATCGGTTTCAACGGTTTAGATGTGTCGCTTAAAACTAATCCGATGGTTTTTTGAGTTAAGCTCACAAAGAGACTTGGTGAGCTTAAAACACCCTAGTTCTACTCCTAATTGTTCATCCTTACCAGGTAAGACTGATAAGAATAGAATGACTACATTAACCCTCAAATTTCCAATTAATCTTGTTCTTTTTGCTCAATTTCATTAGGTGCAATAGATATGACCATTTTATTTAAAAGAAAAACTGTTTATTTAAGGTATACATGAGATGCCATTTTTGTTTTCAAAACCAATGAGCAGATGTTATTTGAATCTTTATTTCACATAGATAAAGAAGTAAAGTGATTACTCGATCAATGGTAAAGACTAAGCTGGTGACTGTAAAAACTACAAAGTAGCTCCCAAAACATGAAACATGATATTACTTAAATAAAATAATATCTTTTTAGTTATTTTTGTGATTTCAGGTTAAAGTTAAAATGATAATTGATATACATAATTGGTTTTGGTTATGACGATCCCATATGCATGAAACAAAAGAAAAAACTGGTGACAGATCAAGGAATAAATAAGTCCCTTCATTCCAATTTAGATATAGAATTAATAATGGCCAGACCGGGATCAAGTCAAATGTGGAGTGATTAAGGTTGTGCATGTACTGCTTATTGCAGAAATTTCAAAGAAATAAGTTGATTAAAGAGAAAATGGGTCAACTATTTTGAAATTAAGCTGACTTATAACCAAAACTCCAAGCCCCCCCCCCCCCCCCCCCCCCCCCACCCCTTCTCCTCCGCTCATTCCAAGAGACAGTTTTCCATCCTGAACTAGGTCACACTAAAAGTACCTCTAGTAATTAGTCAACTTCCAACCAATCCTGACCTACTCTCATAACCATGAGGTTATTTCACCATCAGAACCAGTGCAACAATGTAAAATACCTTATTACTTATAAACCTACCAAAGAATACAGCCAGTCTAAAACGGTTTTAGTGGTTTAAAATATTCAAAATAAACAATCAGAATATTCTTACTGACTACAATAGATGGATGATGCAAGGTTGGAGAGGCTTCAATCTTAGGCATAACCACAGCACAGTACATGGTAGTTAATGTGTAATAAAATATAAATAAATTTAGGTCATTCCAAAATGGAATGTGAATTGCATAATTCACCAAAAATCACTCAACAAAGCAACATTTCTAGTAGGCAATTCAAGTTTTGATCCAGACACCAAAAGCCAGGTCTTATATTATAACCTATGGATAATACTCAAAACAACAACAAAAAATCCTACTTCCAGATCTAGGAATCTCAGATAGTTATTCAACTCAGCATAACAAACCCCACTCATGGGGAAAATTTGAAAAGAAAAAAATAGAAATAAAAAACAAAAGCTACTAGACTGACTTGTCATTACCAATACCAACAGATCTTGCGAACTGATCAAAAGAAAGAAAGAGTAATCAGACCTCACCAGAGGTAGCCAGGGATCTTAATGCGGATGAAAGCATGGACATGACATAGGAGATGACGACGGCAGCAATCCCAAATGAAGCAAGGGAAACACGTACAACTATGCGCCCGGCTCCGATCCAGAGCGAGATCCATGAAGATAATTCCAAGGCCGCCGAGCACGAACATGAATCCAGACGAGAGGCCCCTCAATGATGTACTGTCCGTTAACCCGACCAGGTAAAAACACTACAGGTTGACAGCGTGGGTTATCGGATCCTGAACGCTGCCGATGCCAGGTGGCTCGACGATCACGTCGTACACGATGCCGGAGACGACGGCGAAGTAGGTGAGGAGTATGAGGGAAAAGACGGTCATCGGCGACGGAAGGGAGATAGAGGTGGGGACCTTCAGGCGGATGCGCGGAGCCCGAAGGAAGGAGAAGGGGACGACGCGGAGGACGTGGAAGAGCGGATCCAGGGAGGTGGATTCCGAGGAGGCCACGCCGGAGACGGCGGAGGCGTGCTGATCGGATCTCTGGCGTATCGGGGCCTGGGATTTCATGGTGAGGCGCTGACTGAAAATGTTACTGGGATTGTTCGGGCTCTTGTTCGGGATTCAGGGTAGAGTATGGTAAAATGGTAAGTTATCGTAGGGATACTACCGCAAATTTGCAAAGTAATGAAATTCATAATGGGCCAGTGGTTCTCACTAAGCCCAACCGGGGTCCGACAACAGTTTTGGGCCAGTGAACAAATTTTGCTGTGATGCTAAACTCGCTAAAGACTATCAGCAGAAAGTAGAGAAATCAGAGTCGTTAGATGAAGGTTGGATGGTTTTGATCGGATCAAGAAGAACAGTTTTTTTTTTTTTTAATCCACCAAGGCAGAATATATTGCCGCCTCAGAAGAACAGTTCGTTCAGAAGGCCTGAGGCATAATTTGATGAATGGTGTGCCGAAAGACAGGACCGGAACATCTTTTCTTCAGGCCAGTACACCCCCCTATTATTTCAAGCAAGTCTATCATGATCTTTACTAAGTAACCAATTTTTTTTAAGAAACAAAGAGAAAATAATAATTTATCAGTCAGAATATGAATTAACAGCGACACGTTATAAAGCTCCCTGCCTAGAAATCCTTCCAGACCTAACTATACAAGCACTGAAGGTTTCACTTGGGGGAATGAGATAGGGACCTTGATCCATTTGCTAAGGTATTGCATAGCTTTCTACTCAAATCTAAGACTTTGCTTGAGCCTTTCTATACTGTCACAATGTGCCTTGAAACGTTCATGCATCTTGCTGGCCTTCTCATATCCTTCCGATCCAGGACGAAGCACTCTGATCTCATTCACATCGTCTTGGTTTTCAGTTTCTAGATTCACCTGCAAAGGAGAAAATTCTAATTTAACTACCAAAATATAAGCAATAATAGGCAACTAAAGACAACAAACCATGCAGAATGAATTCACCAGGATAAGGTTTCAATTGAAATGCTTGCACCATTACCATATTTTTTTGTTCCATAAGCAGTGTTACATATGACAGATTTTATACAAGTTCATTCACTAATTGCAATACAAACTCAATTAATAAATGATGTGTTAATGTATTTCTTCATATCTTGACGTTGATGATCTGACCATAAAGCACTGCTACTATTTTGAAAATCTGGTACCCATACCAGTATGTATAACTCTGCAGTGGTATCAAAGTATAGATTTTAATTTCGGCACACCAGAAAGAATCATAAAACTTCAGGTGCCACTGTACCATCAAGCAATACAAACTGAATTTTCTTATCGAACTTCAACAGTGGCCTGCATTGCTTCATCAGTACAGTACCAAAATATATATGCCACTTTACATGATTATATTAATGATAGCGGCAAGAAAAAAAAGGTTCATGGAGAATCCTGAGATAAGAAAGAGAGGCGATGATATATTTAAGGACCAATTTATTAAATAGACCACCACTGCTTTGGAACAGCAATATAAATTATGGACAAAAAAAAAAAAAAAAAAACTAACCTCCTGCCATGGCATTGGGTAATTAAGTATGCCACAACACTTCTTATTAGTCACCCAAGGTCTGCATATCAACAGTAAAACACCAACATATATTTGCGCTTCTCCAAAAAACCAAAAGGATAAATTGCCAAGTGTAATAAAAAATAATTTGTAATATTGAGTGTGTTTAAACAATTCTTGTACCTTCCTTTCAAGGATACAATTATATTGTTGGGGTCTTTCAGGAGCTTCAACACCCGCCTAGCATGCTCCTTGGACTGCACATAGATGGCTCCACTACATGTGTTGTCAAGGAACAGATTAGGAAACAGCACGACTTGACAAGACACAGACAACTCCCTCTGTAGAAATTTGAAAATTTTAGGTGGTTTAATGTCTTTGTCCATATTGTCTACCCAAAAGAAGACGCACTCTTTTTGTGCAGTTGTCAGCCCTTTAGATGCAAATTCTGTTGAGGCCTCCCCTGCAAAAATATCAAAAACATGAGAAATGACATTAATATTTAATCAAGAAGGATTAAACCCTTTTTTACCAACACTCTCTGAATCAAGTGTTTATTGCAGTAAATAGATTTAGTTCCATTGGACAATATTCAATCAAGTTTGCAGCTTGAGCTAGATATTGATTAGGTTCAGAGCCATCAATGCAACTCAACATCACTAGCTGGTAGAACAATCTTTTGGTTACAGTTTTCCTAACAAAGAGAGGAAGGAACTCATACCTCTAGATTTATTCTGCGGCATGGTGGCCTCATAAGATTGCCCATTTTCCTGCACATGGTAGTCAGAAAGTCTTCAAGAAACCGTGTTTTAATTTGATCAATGATGAAAGTTGCATATCATCCTTTTCAATAATTTATGAAAAACATTTTGAAAAAACTTGATATAATGTAATGCCTTTCTTTTCTTTTCATTTTCCTTTGATTGTTTGCAAATGACTGTATACAGAAGGAAAAATTTAATAATGGGTTGATGATCATTTGTTCAATATAATATTATTCGGGGATTAAGGAAATGATAAGGTACTCTAAATATGCATCTGCATAAATACAGAAATTTCAAAGATCACATGCAATTCATAAGAATTTTCTTTCCAAATTTCATTTCTTTATATAGATTTAGGAAACTACAAATTCTAGTTTTCAACATAACTGAAAGATACTTGCATATTTTTGTTGCATTTAGCATAAATATTTCACAATGTACGGAAATCAACAAACTTGTTGGTTGACAATAGCAAGATATTTACAAGCTAATATTTTCTACATTCATGGAAGGAACGAAGACAGGATATGACTTTGTTTCTCAAGGACAAGCATGGAAATTTCTCTACACCAAATAAACAACAAAAACATATATGAAACTTTAAATTTCTGTAGGTGCATTCATGCTTTTTTTTTTTTGGATAAAAGTGGGGGAAGTCCACCAATTTCATTGAAGATATAAAAAGAATGTAGGCGCTTGCATGTAATTTCCCCAAATTTAAAGCCTCACAGCTGAACCAAACCTTAGCTGTCACCAATGAGGCCTAATGTGATAGCAATTGCTCACCAGAGAGATAACGATGAATGGAAAGGGCAGGAAGTCCGAAATAGAAGAGAGAAGCACAAAACAAGAAAATATTATAGGATTTAAAAGAAGAGAAAGATTTACCAGAGCACAGGAGATCATACTAGAGGTACAATTACTGCCCGCACGAGGTGGACATTGCAAGACTGAGATTCCTAGAGGAGAAGAAAAGAGGGACACAAATATGAAAACCTAGAGGGGTGAAATTGTGAGGAGAAGCAGTGGGCAGCATAGATTTTTCTAGCAGGGAAATTATCCTCTTCTGAAATCCCCAAATTACCCCTTTGATCTTAATGACAGAAACTCACAATAGATCATAGAAGATAAATCACAACTGCCCAACAGAAACCCTAGCAAGTTCTATTTTCTTTCTCACCCATGCCTGATGCTACACGTATCCCTCATTTCCTCCCATTTAATAAAATGGCTTTACGGCCTATTGTTTGATCATTGTTCGCATTACACAAATATCACAACCGCTGATGCAGACCAGCTAAATTATTCAGCAGTCAGAATTGTAGTTCACCAGCTAATTTATTTGGCAGATCTCCCTCCTCAATCCGCGACCCTACCTCGTTTGACTTCAGTTAGAGGATTTCAATGTTTCTGTTGATTTTTAATATTTCATGCGGATGAGAATGTTTCTGGATTTTGCTGTTGGCATTATCTTGTGCAGCATCCAGACATTTCTTGATTCTAAAAAAGACTCATGATTACAAGCCTCGTATTAAATAATTTCATCAAAATCCAATTCTGGTTAGCTAACTAATTTCACTCTGACCGCTAAACAGTTTAGCGGGTCTGCACCCATGCAGACTGCTGAATAATTCAGTGGTTGTGGTTCTTTTGGAAATAAGCAAGAAATGATGGTATAGGTTTAATTTATTAGTATTTTTACGTTATGGATAAAAAATCTGCTTAGCTCCTCACCTCATAAGAAAGTAATATAAATGTTGAAGCTGCAACAAACTGTGGACCTAAATGCACCCATACCACACATCAAGCCAAGCGAATTCTAAATGTAAACATCATAGAAGTACCTCATGGTGATGTGAGCCATCAGATGACTTCACATCTATCATTTCCGACTCATTAGCAGGATGTGGAGAAGCCCCATGGGAAGAAGCAGCAGGATTTAAGCCAGAGTTCCAACCTTCGCTATCCAAGTTTACTCTCCGCTCCTTCAGAGATTTTCTTGCATTATTAATGAAGTCCTCCAATACCGGGTCATCTATCGGTGAGTCCTGGATAAGGCAGATATTTTCAGCTCTCACAGTGGCATGCTTCCCTATCTCAGGACCATGCCTCCATGTCACATGGAATTGGCAATTGCACACTTGCTCTTCTGAATCACCATTTGACTTGTGCTCTGACCTTGAAACCTGAAGTTCAACAAAGAAGCACATACAGCCTGCATTTTATTAGTCTATCTACAAAATTCAGAGATAAAATAGGCAGCACTACTGTTCAGCATTGCTTATGGTACAATTTTCTTAATTTATTTTATAATTATTTAAGTTCTCATTTGGATTTCTACATTGAACTAAGACAGGCATGACTTATGAGAGTTCTTATATTTGGTGTAATTTTTCTTACCTAGCTGCAGATGTAACCATATGTATTCTTTTCTGAAAATGATAGTAAGCAACTTCTATTTCTGGCCAACCAACTTTACAAGATACTATTTTGACGAGCATTTGTTCTACTTCAATGTTGTGTCTTACTCAAAACTGATTATTACAAGCTGACATGGAAGGAGAAGGAATAATGAACAGAAACTATAAAAGTCTGATGCAAATTAGATGTAACCAAACCTTTAATGCAAATTAGATGGTACATACAACTCTGCAATAACAAAACTAATATTCTTAGAAGTTGTAGCCTTCAAAGTTCAAATTGATGTCAGTGAGAAAGTTGGACAATTTAATTAATGGTCAATCTAATACGGTACAGAGTAGCAACTCTTGTATTTCCCCAAACACAAATAGCAATTCTATCAAAATCCCCAAATCCAACTAATCACAAATAAGAACCTCATCTCTTTCACATTTTTCAAAAAGACAAAAAAAAAAACGCCTATGAGGATCCGAAAAGCATACGACCATGGCCTTCCATAAAAAGAAATCGATTTAACTCTTTAAAACAAAAGCTAACTTACAGAATCCACTCGAGCGTCGTAGAACAAGATTCCGCCATTCTGGAAAGTGTCACAAGCGAGCACTACCATTCCTAGAGTGACCTCGCCACACTGCGTATCCTGCAGCTGTTCAGCCGGGCGGCGAAACCTTCCGAGCAGCTCGTCGATCTGTTCGAGGCTCTCGAACTGGTCACTAAGGTACCAACTGTCGGACTCTTCGGGGAACTCGAGGTACACGACACGGAGCATCCCTTCCATGACTTTCAGGAGCCTGACGCCGTACCACGCGTCGTCGTCGGGGCAACGGAAGTCGAGACCCTTCGTGCGCTGGAGCTGGCTGGTTGCCTTTCTCTTTATGGCCATGGTTACGGAACAATTTGCTAGTAGGGAAGTGTTTTTAAGGGAGTGAGGAGATTCTCTGTTTTTATACCACTGTTTTCCGATTATTTGCGGGGCCGGCGACCGGGTTTTTTTTTATTGATGCCCTAAATAAGAAAATCGGATTTGGAGATTCTCTGTCTCTTTCTCTCGCTTGAATTAGATGGTTCAAAATCAGTGTTGTAAATAACGATACGCAGTGTTAACGGTATGTGATATATAACTTATTGAATATCATTAAATAATTAATAATTAATCAGAAATAATCAACTAATTAATTAATTAGTTGAAAAAATCCGTAATGATTTGATCATAACTTAAACGAGTCGTTTTTTTACAGAGAATGGAGTAGGTCCGATGTCCATCAGACCTACTTTTAGGTTCAATGAGCATGATGATCGTCCGATCTAATTTAAGATTTGTGCGCACAAAAATTAAAACAGACACATACGAACTTTAAAGCATTCTACACGAATCTTAAAGAAATAAACAGTGATCAAATCCATCGAACCAGAGTAGGTCCGATGAGCATCGGACCTACTCTCAGGTGTTTTTTACAACCCTGTTCAAAACAACCGTTTTGATTTCTTCAATCCAAAAGAGCACTGGTCTCATTGCCTCATGATTGAAATGCCAGCCATTTCATTTTAGAAAGAAAAAAACGAAATATCTCGTATAGTATACTTTGATATGAAATATACTTTGGCTATTGAGAAACCAAAATATTTAGGCCGAAATTTTTATTCATAGGAAAATAGAAAAAAAAAAATTAAAAATAGAAAATGCCGTATGGAAAATTCAAAAATGAAAAAGCAGTTAGGACTCATGGCGTTCCTGCAGAACGCCATATGACATCTCAAACCATCAAATAAAAAAAAGAAAAAAATTACTCATAGGACGCCATGACCCATCTCAACCGGAAAAAAAAAAAAAAAAAAAAACTGAGCCGCCATGACCCATCCATACTCACGGTTTGCAATGTTTCTCTTCTTGCACATTCTTTCAAGTTTGCAATGTTTCTTATATACCCGGTTTGTTGGATGGGTCATGGCGTTCCATGAGTATTTTTTATTTTGTTTTTTGTTTTTTTCTAGTTTGAGATGTGTTATGGCGTCCCGCATGGACGCCATGACTCTTTGCTGCCTTTTTATTTTTTAATTTCCCACACAATATTTTATACTTTTAATTTTTTTTCATTTTCCTATAAATAAAAATTTCGGATATTTGGCTATTGAGAAATTAAGGTATTTAGTCAAGTAATAAGTCCATTAGAATCTCTATTGTTGTCCTCGGAGTATTGAGAAATTCAAGACAATTTTTTTGAACCATTTCAAAAACTGCTTAATAATTCAGCAGGCTAGATATCCAAAAGACCCGTTGAATAAATTCATAACTTTTACCATGCAGACTGCTAAATTATTTTAATACTAAACGAGATTTGCCCAAAAAAAAAACAAATTATCAAATCTGCCCCCACTCCAACTTATTTTTAAATTTACCCCAACCGCCCGTCGGTTGTCCACTTTCCCCAACTGACCGCCCAGCAGCTGGGCGGTCCACTACCTTATCTGACCGCCCAGCAGCTGGGTGGTCCGCTATAAAACCCCTATAAAAGGGGTTTTTCTCTCTCCTGATGAGCACAGTATTCATTCCAAGTTTCCAACAAATTTCCAGAACCGAATGAGAGAAAGAGAGGCGATTTTGAGGCGAGTAGAGGTATGGACAGTAACAAACGAGGTAAGAAAACGAGCAACCGAGATCGTGGCGTAGCGAGAGGAGGAACAATTAGTGATCGAGGTAAAATGAGAAAAAAAAGTACAAGTGTCAAATATGTCGTGATTT
>JAJGRW010002913.1:0-57710 GCA_025461045.1 Carex parvula | reverse complement strand
ATTGCCAATGTGCCACTGGACTGATCGGTGGAAGCTATCCTTTAATCTCAACAGTTGCTGCCAGAAAAAGGATCCAGAAATGAACCAGCAGTGCGGGTTTGCCTGACTCTGGGTCACATGTCTCAAGATCGATATGTGTGAAGTCCATAGCGAGCCTGGTTCGGTGTATAACCGCCACCACCAGCGGATAAGCAGTGCACGGTTTTGGAGTTCTAAATCAGGCACCCCTAATCCACCCCATTTTTTTGGGTGACAAACTGCCTCCCAATTTAGCAAGTGAACACCCCTTTTATCTTTGTCATGCCGACCCCAAAGGAAGTGTTTCCTGATCCGATCCACACGTTTGATAACCCATTTTGGTAAGAGAAAGCATGACATGAAGTAAATGGGGATGGAAGATAGTACCGAGGTTACCAACGTGAGTCGCCCCCCTCTAGAAAGAAGTTTTCCTTTCCAACCATTCAGTCTCTTCTCAACTTTCTCGATCAGAGGAAGATAATGAACTCTTAGAGGTATGGATGTAGTGAGAGGCATACCTAGGTATTTCATGGGCAGAGTTGTTGTGTTGCATCCCAGAATAGCTCTAGTTATATCAATCTGCCCTTGGTCCATATTGAAAGGGACAAAATCGCTCTTATTGAAGTTGATCTTCAACCCCGAAATCTTCGTGAAGAGTCGCAAGATTAGCTTGAAGGTGATTAGAGATTCATGGTCCCCATTGGAGATGAATATTGTGTCGTCCGCGTATTGAAGCGCAATCATGGATTGGCTCAATTTGCCAGAAATCGGCTTGGTCAGTAGGCTGTTGGCGGCCTTGACCATTTGTTGTAGAGGATCCACTGCCAATCGAAAGAGGAGAGGTGATAGTGGATCACCTTGACGTACCCCACAGCGATGTTTGAAGTATCCTGTGTATTCTCCATTGAGTACAAGTCTGGAAGTAAAGGATGAAAGCAAGGCGGATATCCAGCCAATCCACCTGGCCGGGAAGCCTCGGGCCGCCATTATTCGGGTGATGAAGTTCCATTGGACCAAGTCAAAGGCTTTTGAGAAATCCATTTTTGCTAGGATAGCCGGTTTCCCAGATTGTGAGATATGTTGTATCAGCTCCCTGGTTACAATGAAGTTTTCAGCTATGTACCTATTTTTTACGAAGGTTGTTTGTTGTTCAGAAATTAGGTGTTTGAGGTAGGGAGCGAGGCGGTTGGCTAATACTTTAGAGATGATTTTTGGTAGCAAGCTGATGACGTTAATTGGGCGGAAGTCATTGAGAGTTGCTGTTGTGTCCCTCTTGGGTATGAGAATAACATTTGCTTGGTTGGCTAACTGGAGGTCTAGATCGCCAGAGTGGAATGCCCCCAAGATCTGAATGAGATCCTCCTTGATTATCGGCCATTTTGGCAAACTCGTTCGGTAGTCCATCCGGACCTGATGCCCGATTCGCTTTCAGATTCATAACCGCCGTGTGGATTTCAGATTCCATGAATGGATCGGCTAGGGAGTGAAGATCAGGGTTCTGAGGGTATAGGGCGTGAGCATCGAAAAGTAGCACCTGGGTGGCATTGCCTAGATGGTCCCGGAGTTGTTGGAAAAGAGTTTGCTGAATTACGGCTCGGTTAGAGATGAGCTGACCATGAATGTCAATGGAGTGGACCGTATTCTTGCTTGCTCGTGCCGAAGCAGTAGCGTGGAAATAGCGGGTATTTCTATCACCATGGGTTAGCCATTTGCACCTGGATCATTGGTGCCATCTCCTTTCTTCGATGTTGGCCAATTCGAACACCGTTGCTCTAGCCTTCTGTCTGAGATTAAATTCCGTACTGTTTAGAGGCCGGGTTTCTTCTATCTGATCCAGGAGAAGTACTGTTTGCTTGGATTGGTCTAGTTGGGAGTTCATTTGGCCAAATCGCGCTATGTGCCATTCTTTTAGCTGGGAGTGCATGATCCTGATTTTATCCTGAAACAATCGCAAGCAGTTAGAGGTACCTGTACGCCGGGGGATCGGTGAGTGCCATATTTGTCGGATTTTTTCAGTGACCTCCGGGTAATCGAGTCAGAAGCTTTCAAGGCGAGGGGGGCTTCTTTGGTCTATTTTTCTTGCATGTGAGGAGCATTGGAATGTGATCAGAGACCGTGGAGTCAAGAGCCATCAGTGAAATGTTTGGGTAAATGAGGGACCATTCAGTAGAGAGGAAGGTTCTATCCAGGCGTGAAAAGGTGGGGGTCCGTCTTCGATTTGACCAGGTGTAGGTGCAGTTTTGCAGTGGGATGTCTAGCACTTCAATGTCTCGAATGACATCATTGAAGGAATTCATAAAAGGAAAATCCCTTATATCTCCTGAATGGTCGATTAGCCACCACACATTATTGAAGTCTCCTGTCAGAATCCAGGGGTGATGGATGAGAGGCAGCATACTTCGCAGCTCCTGAAAGAAAGCCATTTTTTGGTTCTCCGTGCAAGGGCCATATACCGAGGTAACAGTGATTTTTGACCCTGAGTTGGAGTGAAGGAGAGTAGCAGAGATGGTGTGTTTGGTAGCCTAGGAGGAGTGAAGAGTGTAGCATTTTCTCCAAGCGACTAAACAGCCACCCGAGGAGCCTCGCGCCAACAGAGCAGCACAATTTCTATCAAAGAAAGAAGGAAGTGCCCGTGCATGATTAAGCGGATCATAGGAATTCCACTTGGTTTCCTGAAGACAGCACACATCGCAACGAGCCTTTCGGATTGTGTTTCACACTACATTACATTTGTCGTCATTCCCCAATCCTTTGGTATTCTAAGTTAGAACTTTAATCTGGTGTATATCCATAATAAAACTCGTGAGCAACACTCAAGGGGGGAGGGAACCGCTTTAATCATCCCCAGAGAGGGTATCGTCCTCAGATAGGGCGTCTTCGGGGTCAGGATCGAATCAGGGGTCAAAAGGGGTTGAAGGGGGGCTCTGCGGTTGGGCGGCGGGTCTGGGCTGCAATGGGGATCCGATGTCGATCTGGAAGAGGGGTTCAGGCTGGGATCCGGGGTCAAGAGCGGGTGATTCTTCGGATTCGCCGCTTTCCATAGGTAACTGAGTTGGAGGGGTTTCTGGAACCACCAGTCTGCCTTGCTGGCGCTCCAGATTGTCCTCTTGGATAGCCAGGAGAATGTCGGAGGGGGTGAAACCGCAACCCGTAGCCAGGTTAAGGCAATGAGAATAGTCTACTCGAATTTCGACAAGGCCATCGGGATTAAAAGCGGCCTGGGCAACAATGTCTTTGGTTTTGGGCTCATGATAGGCCTGTTTCTTAGATGGGCCTGCTTGTCTAACTTTCTTTTGTTTTCTCTTCTGACGGGCTGATTCTTGAAGGGCCTGTAGCATAGAATTACACGGCGAGGCTTGCGTTGGATCCGTGTCCAACCCGTAGTGGGTCGGTGTTGCGGGCGGGGGATCCCGAGGTTGATCCTTTGTCGGGGTGAGGACGTGGTTTGGAATGTTCTTCCGTACAGAGGACGGTTCGCAGTGGGGCAGGGGTGCAGTCTGAATGGGGGCAGACTGGATGGAGACAGGCTGACAGCGAAGGTTCTGCGGGTCAGGCAGATGGGTTGTTTGGGTGTTTTCGTGTGTAGTCAATGGTAAGGTGGGTGATGGGTTCGAGCCTTAGAAAAGAAAAAAGGGAAATTTAAAGAGGTGACTTCAATTTGGACTTTATAAGTAATCCTTGACCTTAGAAAAATAATTTTAATCTATTTATAATGGGGTATTGTCTATCATGTCTAGGCTCGTTGCCTATCCTATCGCAGTCGCAGTCTAATTCGTGAGTTTTGTACGATTTGGGGCGTTCATATGTGTTGGCTACTTGGCTGTGAGTTTTTGTATTATAGAGCGTTGTTATTAAAATAGAACGAAAAGAGATGAGTGTGGGAGAAAGATGTGATAGGATGAGACCACAATCAGAAAATAGTAAAACGTCTGTAATTCAATTGAAAGGGCCGAATTTACTAAGTTCCCATCTTTTTTGTTGAAGCTTGCAATTGAAAATTGAGCTTTTCTTATTTACTATTTAATTTACGTTTTCATTTTAAATTTTAGCCGTAGATTTACTAGTGTTTTTTGCGTTTCAATTAAAATTTGAATTTGCTTTTCATTTATTTAATATAAACAGTTTATAATGCAAGAGATTTTTGATTATTTGTTATATGATTGTAATTATTATATTAGTATATTTTATTAGTAGAATCTTTCATCCTGACTTAATTTTAAAAATAAGTTTTTGAATGTTAGTATAGTACTAAAGCAGGTTAATATACTAACTACTAAGTTACCTACTATATAAGAGCTCTATAGACTATAGTATTGTGTGCAGAGTAGAACTAGGGTGCTCCTAAGCTCACCAAGCCCTTCCGTGAGCGCGACTCTAAAACCTATCAAATTGACTTCAAACGACATTTTCAAACCGTTAGATGTTCGATCTATATTAAAATGTGCTTGGAGACCAAATTTTACATTTTTTGGAATTTTTTTACTATTTATTAAGATGGTTTGAAAATCGCTGTTTTTATTAAAATTCTGCACCATTGGAAAACAGCGATTTTCAAACCATCTTAATAAATAGTAAAAAAATTCCAAAAAATGTAAAATTTGGTTTCCAAGCACATTTTAATATAGATTGAACATCTAACGGTTTGGAAATGTCGTTTGAAGTCAATTCGATAGGTTTTAGAGTCGCGCTCACAAAGGGGGATTTTTTTTAAAAACCATAAATTAAATAATTAAATTTACCAAAACGACATGATTACCCGAAGATTTACAAAAACCATCAATACCGAGATGCCAATTCGGTCCGAACGAATTTTTTTTCTCCGGACCGAATTGGCATTTCGGTCTGGCTGTTTTTTCGCTATTTTCACGGGTTGCGGCACAGAAAATCACAGAAAAAAAAAAAAGGCCAGACCGAACTGGAAATTCGGTCCAAAGGTTTTTTTTAGCCTGGATCGAATTGCCATTTCGGTCCAGGTATTTTTTTTTTATTTTTTTATTTTAGACAAGCAAAATAAAGAAATCAAAATTTGAATTATTTTTAAATTTATTTGATAGATTACTTATTTTGACATATTTGAGTTACAACAATTATTTTTTTCATTTTCAAAGTCCAAATCGTCGATCCAAACCGTTCGACAAGATCTCCACAATAAAATGTGCTTGCAGATCAAATTTTACATTTTTTTGAATTTTTTTTACTATTTATTAACTATTTTACAAAAAATAGTCATATTCAGACCATTAAATTTTGTACTCATCTTAATAAATAGTAAAAAATTCAAAAAAATGTAAAATTTGATCTGCAATCACATTTTATTTAGATAATCATGTTGAACGGTTTGGATCGACGATTTGGACTTTGAAAATGAAAAAAATGATTGTTGTAACTTTGTTGTAACTCAAATTTGTTGTAACTTGATCCCCCCTCATACTAAAATACGCTAAATTACTTGAAATTATGTTGAATTACACTATAATAGTTAAATTACACTAAATTACATTACATTACGCTAAAATACGATAAATTACGCTAAATTACATATAAATAGGGACGATATCTTCACTAAAAAGGCGAAAAACGACAGCAAAACTTCAAACGGTCAAAAATGACGCTCGAGTGTCCGATTTCAGCAAATGACAACTTTTCGAAAAGCTTGCGAAAATGCGCATGCGTCTGTGCCAGCTATGCTGGCTATGCTGGATTCCGAAATTCGGAATCGCCAAAAAACAAAGGGAAGAGCCTCAAAACTTGAGTTGAAGTTTCTGATTAAGATTTTTATTTTTATTATTCAATCCAAGTAGCTCAGTAAATTAGTTACATAATGAACTTGCAGATTACCAATTTTTACTATTTTTGGAATTTTTTTACTATTTTTTATGATTCATGAAAGATGACACATAATCGGTCTACTTTTACATAATTTACCGTATTTCAACATAATTAACGAAGTTATTGTAATTTAGTGTAATTCAATATAATTTATTGTAATATAGTGTAATTCAACATAATTCAACATAATTTATTGTAATATAGTGTAATTCAACTTAATTTCAAGTAATTTAGTGTGTTTTAGTATAAATATGCTAATTATAAATCAAAAGAAGTAATCTAACAAAAAATTTAAATTTTCAGTATTAGATTTCTTTATTTTGTTCTTCTTAGTATTTCTATTAAAAAAAAAAACTGGACCGAATTGCCAATTCGGTCCGGAGAAAAAAAAAATCCTTCGGACCGAATTGGCAATTCGGTCCAGGCCTGTTCGGTCCAAAGGGGGCCACACGATCGGCCACAAGCTTTAATATTGATTTGTTGTGAAAAAGAGGGGGACCGAAATGCCAATTCGGTCCGGAGAAAAAAAATTCGTTCGGACCGAATTGGCATCTCGGTATTGATGGTTTTTGTAAATATGTCGTTTTGGTAAATTTAATTATTTTATTTATGGTTTTTAAAAAAAATCCCACGAAGGGCTTGGTGAGCTTAGGAGCACCCTAGTTCTACTCTTGTGTGCATTATTGTTTTCACAATCATTTTTAGTTACATATGCTCCAGACTCCAGTTGTATTTCTAGGTTTACACTGAGTTTACGGCAACACTTTGCTCAATTAAAAAATTACCATAGCTTCAATCAAAAAATTAATAATAAATAAATAATATTAATAATAAATTAATAATATTTTTTTCTGCGTATCTTGATAAAATTCTGACTACACCACTGAAAAAGGTAGTTACACCGCATCATTGATACGATATCAACATATTTCATTCATTTTTTTTTTTTTGCATAGAACTGCATAGAAATACACATGCTACCTGGTCATTAGTGAATTGGTGAGAAGGCTGTATTTGAATTCTACGTTAAAAAATGTATAATTAGTGAAGTTTATGATTATTATACAAATATCCAAGTCAATGTAAATAATGCTAAAATATTCCAACATAGACGAGCTCGAAAATGTGATATGTATTCTCAAAATGTTAATGAATTATTTTTATTTTTTTTATTAAGAATTTTGATGACATCTTTTGAATGTTATTTTAAAAATTGAACTTGTATTTCAATAAAAGAGGTGAATACTCATGCCACTTTACTAAATGGATTTTTTTTAAAAACCGTAAATAAAAAATGTTTTCTACGAAACCAACATGATGACCTCCGGATTTACAAAAACCATCAGAACCGAGATGTCAACTCGGTCCCAACGAATTTTTTTTCTCCGGACCGAATTGGCATTTCGGTCCCCTCTTTTCCACAACAAATCAATATGGCCGATCGTGTGGCCTCCTTTTTGACCGAATAGGCCTGGACCGAATTGCTAATTCGGTCCGAAGGATATTTTTTTCTCCGGACCGAATTGGCAATTCGGTCCAGTTTTTTTTTTTTTTTTTTTTTTTTTTTTTTTTTTTTTTTTTAGAAGAACAAAATAAAGAAATCTAATATTGAAAATTTAAATTTTTTGTTAGATTACTTCTTTTGATTTATAATTAGCATATTTATACTAAAACACACTAAATTACTTGAAATTAAGTTGAATTACACTATATTACAATAAATTATGTTGAATTATGTTGACTTACACTATATTACAATAAATTATATTGAATTACACTAAATTACAATAACTTCGTTAATTATGTTGAAATACGTTAAATTATGCTAAAGTAGACCGATTTGTGCCATCTTTCATGAATCATAAAAAATAGTAAAAAAATTCCAAAAATAGTAAAAATTGGTAATCTGCAAGTTCATTATGTAACTAATTTACTGAGCTACTTGAATTGAATAATAAAAATAAAAATCTTAATCAGAAACTTCAACTGAAGTTTTGAGGCTCTTCTCTTTGTTTTTTGGCGATTCTGAATTTCGGAATCCGGCATAGCGAGCACAGACGCATGCGCATTTTCGCAAGCTTTCCGAAAAGTGGTCATTTGCTGAAATCGGACACTCGAGCGTCATTTTATGACCGTTTGAAGTTTCGCTGTCGTTTTTCGCCTTTTTAGTGAAGATACCGTCCCTATTTATATGTAATTTAGCGTAATTTATCGTATTTTAGCGTAATGTAATGTAATTTAGTGTAATTTAACTATTATAGTGTAATTCAACATAATTTCAAGTAATTTAGCGTATTTTAGTATGAGGAGGGATCAAGTTACAACAAATTTGAGTTACAACAATCATTTTTTTCATTTTCAAAGTCCAAATCGTCGATCCAAACCGTTCAACATGATTATCTAAATAAATGTGATTGCAGATCAAATTTTACATTTTTTTGAATTTTTTACTATTTATTAAGATGAGTACAAAATTTAATGGTCTGAATATGACTATTTTTTGTAAAATAGTTAATAAATAGTAAAAAAAATTCAAAAAAATGTAAAATTTGATCTGCAAGCACATTTTATTGTGGAGATCTTGTTGAACGGTTTGGATCGACGATTTGGACTTTGAAAATGAAAAAAATAATTGTTGTAACTCAAATATGTCAAAATAAGTAATCTATCAAATAATTTTAAAAAAATTCAAATTTTGATTTCTTTATTTTGGTCGTCTAAAAAAAAAAAAAAAAAAAAAAAAAAAAAAACCTGGACCGAAATGGCAATTCGGTCCAGGCTAAAAAAAACCTCTGGACCGAATTGCCAGTTCGGTCTGGCCTTTTTTTTGATTTTCTGTGCCGCAACCCATGAAACCAGCGAAAAAACAGCCAGACCGAAATGCCAATTCGGTCCGGAGAAAAAAAATTCGTTGGGACCGAATTGGCATCTCGGTTCTGATGGTTTTTTTAAATCCGGAGGTCATCATGTTGGTTTCGTAGAAAACATTTTTTTATTTACGGTTTTTAAAAAAAATCCTTACTAAATCAGTGACTCGTGTTCAAATTAATACTTAATCCATCTACTCTGAACTTTTTGGTATCCAACGGTTTTAGAGTTTTTTCCTAGCCAACTGCACTATCACCTCATTCTCTCTCCCCCCCTCTCTCTCCTTTACATGATTATTTCGAGTCTTTGTGAGTTGCATCACTGATAAAGTAAAGTCCCGATGAATAGTCTATGAAAATGAGTCCCACACTTAGTACAATGGCATGAGTATTCGTCTCTCTTTCTGAAACACAAGTTCTATTTTTAAAAGATATCGAGGTGTACCAAATTTTTTAATAAAAAAATAAAAATAATCCATTAACATTTTGAGAATACATATCACATTTTCACACTCGTCCATGTTTCTAAAATTATTAATTATGTATTTTTTCATAAGAGTTGGAAAAATTCATGCTTGCATATTAATACTCAATACATATAACATTTTTAAAAAATATTATTCAAATTTAAAAAAAATCAAAATTGTATATATGTTCTCGATTATTTAGATATGAAGTATATTAAACTTGAGTAAAATTAAAATTTGATCATCCATTCATCTTCAAGTTATTAAAGTTTCACCGTTCGATTAAAAGTTTAAATTATTAGATGGAAAGCTATGTGTTTTCCAAATCAGTCCAAATTTGATACATGTCCTATAATGGAGAACAACTTCCGCAATTTTGATTTTTTAATTTGAATAATATTTTTCAAATTATGTACCATAAAAGTTTGACTTATGCCAGAATTAACCAATAAATATTACTCTTAAATTACTTAAATTACTTTTAAGCGTAGACTTGCAAATAAATCTGTATCAACAAGTGTCGAATAAATGTGTACAACCTATACACACATCAAGGATAATGATAGTAATATCGAGATTTTCTTGAGCATCATTATCATAATAGTGCACATAGTTAGACAATAATCGTTACAAAAGATATACAAAGCAGGTCTCAATGAGTTAAAATTATCAGCGAGAGAAGGAGAGAGGAGGGGTGACCAAATTGTCGAAATAAGTTAACTTGCTCCACAAATTTAAAATTTGAAGGGAAGTGAAAAAAAGAAGAAGAATCAAAATAAAAAAATGAATAAAGTTTCCTTCAAATCTCTACTCTCAATTTGAAGGGTAACATTCTCCCTTACTTCTTGCATCCCCTCCCTTTCTTTTCCGTCTCCTTTTTTCCTTCTCTTTTTTCCTTTCTCTTTGAATTTGTGGAGCACACCTTACACCTTGTTTTGATGGAGATAGAGAAAGGAAGGGGAGGTGAAAAATAGAAGAGAATGGAATGGAATTGAAAGGAAAATTAACATATTTAATCTAAACTTTCTTAGTAAAGTGCTTATTATGAACTTTTCTAGTTATACTTTCTTAGTTATACCTCTAAGATGTTATCGTCAGGTTAAATTAACATATAACTCTAAAAACTTGAAACTAGAGGTCATATTCATGGTGTAAGGTGCTTATTTTCAAGTTCATAGAGTTATATGTTAATTTTTCTTGTAAAGTATAACATTTCCTAATTAAGCATTTTCTGATAACTTTCCTAGTTATACCTCTAAAATCTAAATCTAAGCTGATATTAAATATTTTCTGGGGTTGGATACTGTAATAAGCACCATTTGGCCATTGTAATACTTGACCATCAAAATAACAAGCAATTCCAATCATAGTTGGTTAAATTAAGGGACAAAACTAATAATTAATAAATTTACAGTAAATTAAAAATACTATTAAACTTAAAAATAATAAAGGACTAAAGTGGAAAAAAACTCACAAGTTGCTCTTTAGCTCCCTTGTCTGCATTCTTGGTGAATGAAAAAATATTGAAATTGTCGTTGATATACAACAGACTTCTTAGTGCGCACACTGAAAAAAGGCAGGGGCGGACCCACATTGATCCAGAGAGAGGCAACTGCCTCCTGGATTTTGAAATTTAGTATCGCAAGATAGGCCCAGTTTTAGTTTACCCCTCTGAAAATTAAATTGCCCCTCCCTAACTCAATAAGCCCAAACCTTCTAAAATCCGAGCACAGTTTTAAAAATAAAATAAACGGGCCTAGCCCTCTGCTGCTAGCGCACAATTATTAACCAGAAAAAAAACTTTCAAATGGGCCTAGCCCTCTCTGTTGCCACTAGCGCATAGTAACCAAAACAGAAATTTGCCAACAGCAAACCCAATTTCACCCTTCTCCCTCTCTGACTCTAATCGTTTATCACTATGAAATAAGAAAAAAAATATTGCCGCTCCTCTTTGAAGCCGCTCGTCAATTAAAAAAAAAAAAAAAAATCGCTCCTTTGGGCTCTCTCTCCAAGTCGAATCTTCTTCAGTCACGCTCTTATCTTTTCTTCTCCAAGTCGAATCTCACGGTCTCACTCGATTGGAGCATTTTTTGGGTAACTTTCAATTTTGTTTGTGCTTGTTTGATTTGTTTGAATATAAATTTATCTTGTCAATTAGTAGAAGTATAGCTGTGTAGAACATTGTTGTAAATAACGGTATTCGGTCGTCGGACGGATAGGGTACCGATAAGTGATTAATCGGTATGCGGCCGACTAATCGGAATTATGCGGACAATTTAACGTTTTTATTAAATTTATGTATATATATCATAATTTATTAAAAATAATTTATTTAACTCATTAAACTTATCAAATAAACTTAATTTAACTTAGTTTTATTATTATAACATGACACTACGCTTATTTATTCTTAACACATAAGCATTTTACATGTTAAGTAACACATATATTTAATGAAAAAATAAAATTGAGAATTAAGCATTTTCAAATACTAATAACATATTATTTGAAAGAAATTAAACATTCCAACATAAAATCATTAAAATTAGTTTATGATAACAACTTAATTACATAAATGAACACGTCGTACTAATCGAAAAAATTACATCAGTAAGTAAGAAAAATATATGGTATATAAATAATAGAAGAATTAATCAATTTCAAAGTAAGTAAGAAGAAAAAATATATATAAAAAATATTGAATGTATATCCAAGCATAAATAAAACTACAATATAAGATTTATAAACTTTATTATCACACACTATCACAGAAAAAAAAATGTGAAAATAAATATTCACTGGAATAAACGGGAATAAACGAGAATAAAACGGGAATAAACGGGAATAAAAGGGAAAAAAACGGGAATAAACGGGAAAAAACGGCCGATTAATCGGAAAAAAACGGCCGATTAATCGGAAAAACAGTCGATTAATCGTTTTCATCCGCTAACATGCCTCCGTTAAGAGTGTTCGTGACGGTTAGGCCGCCGTTTCCGATTAATCGGCTGTTTAATCGGCCGACTAGACCGTTTTTTACAACACTGGTGTAGAACACTAACAAAGTTTGTTAATGGCAAATAAGGAAAAATTTAGAATAAATTAGGTTAAATTTACTTAAACTCTAATTGTGTAGATTTAATTGAACTTTAATTATATTAATTGTTTTTTATAAAGTATCCGATTAGCTAATGAATTTGAACCTAATAAGCAATTTAAATCCGATTTCTGTTCCCCGTAATCATGCACTCGCTTCTGAAAAAGAGTACCCCTAGTGCGCGTCTCAAGTTAGAGCACCAAATGATATCTTTCTCCAGAGTATGTGTACTCTCTCAATCTGCGTGGGTGGTTTCAATGGAAAAATCTTACTTTGGATAATATTGATTTAATTCAGATTTAATTGAGTGGTAACTAAAAAAATTTCGGTAATTTTGTCAACCAAAGATGGAGAAATTTTCTTTTCTTTCCGTTCCTCCCTTCGTCTGCTCTCCATATTCCATCCAAACAAGGTGTTAGCAAACTTCATTTCTCCGACGCAAACTTCATTTTTTTCGCGCTAGCCGCCCTCTACTCCTTCGAAGCCCCTCTCCGCCAAGGCCTCCCCCATCCCCGCTCCCCCCACCTCCGGCCCTGCCAATGCTTCCCTCCTCCGCCGTTCCCTCCTCTCAGCTCCTACTGGCCTCCTCCTGACGGGCGACCCTTGCTTTCTCCCTTGCGTCTGTGTGGAAGGTCCTTTGACAGCTTCCTCCAAAATGTGTGCCGAGGAAGATGAAAATAATGGATGTGGTGTACCTAAAAATAGGTAGAGGAAAAAGTTCTAGCTACCTCCAAATCAGATAAAGCCGCTTGAGCTAAAAGCTAATTTATTTATTCACTTGTCTCCTACTTACTTTGTCAAATAGTTTTTTCCTACCCCAGAGCCCAGATCCCACAGCCCATAACAGAGCCCAGATCAATAAAAAAAAAATACTCTCAACCCTCCGCTAGCAGAACCCAGAGCAGCGCAATGCTAGCGCGAGAAAAGGAAAAAAAAAAAAAACCGTCGCCTCCGCCTGCGCCTGCGCGAAGAAGAAGGATTGCCGCCTCCGCCTGTGCGCCGCCTGTTACCGCTGATCGCCGCGCCGCGTGTGCCCGCCTGTTCCCACCTCCGCCTGTGCCAGCCCGCCTGTGCCCGCTACCGATAGCCCTAGCCGCCTCTACTGCTGTTCGGTAAATCCCCTTCTACTGTTGTCTTTGTGTGGTAAATTAGTAAATTACAAGTACTAGATTGAATAGGTTTGAACTTTGAACTGTAATTTAAGACTAACGAAAAAAGGGATGTGCTTTCTGATCTGGTGAAACAGGGATGTATTAATTGAAGTTAATGTAATGGTTTGCTTTGCACATGAATTAACTTTTCACTCTTATAATGATTTGTTATTTGCTATTAAATTCACATAAACTAGTACCAAGCTACTTATTTGTATATCATGCTTATTTTTCATCATTTAATAAAGATAGGTTGGTTCAATTAGCTTGATTTTATCCCTCTGATTTCAACCAATATGAACTTCCTGTCCTAGATGGTCAATTGGAGAATTGTCGCATGGATATGCGAAGTGATGATGATTTTTAGAGTTAAAGGGCATAGTTGAACTTTCTAAAAAAATGGTGGAAAAGAGGAGGCACAATGTTTATCCATTAGTTTACAAATTAGTGAAATTAGCATTGATATTGCCAGTGGCTATGGCTAGTGTTGAAAGGGTATTTTCGGTGATGAATTATGTGAAAAACCGAGTAAGGAATTCAATGGGAGATCAATTCTTGAATGATTGTTTGGTTACTTACGTTGAGAAAGAGTTGTTTGATGAGGTAGATGATGAACGAATTATGTAACGATTTCAAAATATGAAGACCCGTAGAACAATGCTCCCTCCATTGACTTGATTTTCTAGCATTAATATATTTCTTGTTTTTTGATATGTAAAAGAATATTTGTTATAAATTTTTGACTTGGTTGAAATCTTGACTTCTTGTTTATTTTAGTTGATGATGTAATTTTATATTATGTTAAATTTTTTTTTTTTGCAACTATATATGTTTGCCTACCCCTAACAAAATTCCTAGCTTTGCCACTGAAGTTGTGGGATATTCTTCTCTCCTCACTTGTTTCCGCTTGTACTGGTGTTTAACAATTCGACAACTGGCTTGTATTAAATTTCAATCAAGCACAACTCTAACAATTTTCATTATTGCATATATCCTGCACTTCTGCGCACTTAAATAAGATTCCCTCCTAAGCTCTGGCCACCATTGATGCGTCAATCTCTGCTTGGAAGGGGGATCTATGGGCAATTGGTCTGAATTGAGCACTGTCGCCAGTGTAGGAGAGAGGTAGGTGTATGTTTGTGCTCAGGCTGTTCCACAGGGACATGTTGCCGCCCATCGGCAGCGCCATCTCTCGCCGTCTCTCCACCACTTTCTTCCCTCTCCCTTCAGCACCCCTCCCTTCTCGCAGGTCAAGTTTGCCGCTCTATTTGCCCCCTTGTACATTTAAACCAATTTCTTTTTACTTAAATTTGTCACTGGAAATTTACATGCTATATATTTTTTCTGAAATGTTGGTATATTGCCATCGGTGACTTAAATTTAGGAGCTTTGTAAATACTACGGAACTATTTAACAATGGACTGATGAATCTAAGATTAGGCCCTGATAATATTTTGGCATTGGTTTTTGGAATTATACAAATAATGATTCCAATTCGATAATCTACAAATTATTCTATTTTCTCCTTTATATCTTAATTCCTTAATATTGACTTCTACTTTTTGCAGAGAGGCGCATGTTTGGTACATTAAACCAGAGGAGATAAATGATTCTTCTTCACTGAAACAGTACACAGACTTGTTATCTCCATGTGAGAAAAGAGGTGTTTTATCTCTAAGTGGAGAACAGCTCCAAAAGAATGCAATATTGGCACGTACACTTGTGAGAACCACCCTTTCAAGATGTATGTATATATTATATATATCTACCCATCTTCATGCACTAAGTATTGGTTCTGAAGATATGTTGATTCAAACTAATTGTTTTTATTTTTAAATTAGACTAGATTGTGATGGCAGAGTTGATCCAAGATCAATCAAATTCAAGAAAGGCTTATATGGCAAACCTGAGGTATAAACAATTAGGAAAAGAGAATATTTTTTGGTGAACTGGACCCCAACAATTTAATGCATCTGCACCTGACATCTGATCTCCATACTTCCAACCATCACTGTGGTTTTTACATAGTTGTAGATAAAAAGCTGGCCACTAGATTTAGGTGATGGTAAATGTGTTTTTTGTTAAAATTTGATAGTTATTTCTAATTTTAAGCTCCTGAACTGAAATCATGCCAAGTAGATTAAAGTTCTATAATCCAGTGCTTTAATGGTTTATTTCTTGACATGATGGTAATGTGGGGTTTATATTAAGATTGCCAATCCCAAGTTTCTTAGCTGGTTGAAGAAATTGAGTTGGTTATGTATGAAAAAGTGAATGGAGTCCATTTCTGCTAAAATTAAGTTGGGCACAAGCTTTTAAAAGCTGGCTGAATCTGCAATAACTGCAAGCATTCAGTGCTTGATTAAAATATCGCATGTTACTGAATAAGGTAAATGCTGGATGTAGTCTGTTAAAGACATAATTTAAGAAAACAGTGCTCATAAGTATGCTTTATCACGTTCTCCGTCCACTGGAAATGCTCATTTACCTTTTTTCTGTTACTCTTCTTATCATTTGTTTCATTTTTTATCCAGATAATGTGGCAAGATGGTGATAATATTATCGAGCGGCCTTTGCAATTCAGTCTTTCACACACATCTTCGTTGATTGCTTGTGCAGTTGCTCTGGAAACCCCGGTATTTTTTGTATCAACTTTTCTCTTCCGATCTTTCATCCCCTCAAAATTTCACCATCCTATCTCCATACGTAATTCCTTTGATGCTCTTTTTCCTGTGGTCTTTGACTCCTGAATTTTAATAATCACTATCGTTAATGGTACAAGCTAAGAGAAATCTATATTTTGACTTGTTTTGGTTGTGATTTTGATAGCTTGGAATTGATGTTGAAGAGAATAAAAGAAAAACAGTGAATAGTGTTATATCAGTTGCTAGGCGCTATTTTACAGCTTCTGAGGTGGAATATCTGGCTGCTATTCCATATCCTGATATCCAACAAAAGGAGTTCATTCACCTGTGGACTCTTAAAGTGAGCTATTTTCTTTAGCTCCCCACCCACCATAGCTTTAGTAATCTTACAGAAAGAAAAGCATTTACAAAATATAAGTAGACTAGTGTTGTCCTAATCAAACAGAAAAGAGATCCATAAAACATGAAAAGTTGGATCTATATTGTTTGGTTTGGTTTGAAGAACCAAATGCTGTCCCTTTCTTCAAACTCTTTGTACCCTATTCTATAAATTAATTACAGAGAATTATCCAGATGTTTAAATAAAATCAAACAGATAATGAAAAATGTATAACAAAACAAGATTAAACAGCTCGATATGTAGAAGGAAATGCTGTGTGTGCTTGGTACACTCTCTTATCTCTATTATGTCATTTTATTGGTGCTTTATTTTGTAGGAAGCATATGTGAAGGCTATTGGTAGGGGCTTTTCAGGTGCTCCATTCAAAAACTTCACAATTCAAATGGGATCAAACAAGGTTCTGATTTTTGTGAAGGACCTTTTCATTAATTGCAAAGCGGCCCTTTATTTTTGGAGAAATTCAAAAGCAGCTAACTGCTGCCAGATTTATTAATACTGAGATATGAATAATGTAAATATGTAATGACATAGATGCTTGTAATCACAGTTTGGGTCATCCATATTTTCAAATAGGGTTATAGGACCTCAAGAAAATTCGGTCCATATCATTAAGCTTGCAAAACAATGCACCAAGTTATTTGATATGAGGAGTTAGCTATATTTTGTAAGATATAACTCTGTCAGTATCTCATATTCAACCCTGCATTGTTGGCACAAGGGTGTTCCAGTCTTACTAATCATAGTACCTTCTCTTGAAAGTATAGAGTAATATAAAAATTATGCAGTGCTTGTGCAGATGTTAGAATGGTAGCTAAGTTTCCCTCTGTAGTGTTTTATTTCAAAATTCCATTAACAGAATACTGTTTCTTAAGCATTTGACTGTGTTTTTTCCGCTCTCTAGAGAGCTCCAAAATTGCATATTGAAGCTGGTTCTGATTGTGAAGGTCTAACTGACAATTGTCAATTTGCACTTATGGAACTTAATGGTTCTCATGTTGTTGCAATTTGTATGGAAAGAGACCGAGCAATTTCAGGTATATTTCTCATCTCACAGGGACATTTTGCATCTCCAACTCAAAAGACAATATCTTTACAACCATAGGTTTCTGTACCCTTTTTCTTTTTCATCATGCCGAAAACTCTGGTTTAACTTTTATCAAAATTTTGTTACGTCAATGCTAGTTTTGAAACATTAGATGAATAAAAAAATCATAGAATAAAATTCTCTCTATAATTTAATTTCAAACTGACTTGTCAACCTAAACAGAATATTTTTTGTTCTTGGTGCAACAGATGATGAAAACAATTTATTGAGTTTAAAGGTCTGGAGGACAGTTCCATTAATAGAAGATGAGTTCATCTCAGAAACAGAAGCTCTGAAGTACATTTGCAGCTTATCTTAACTTTGTTTTTGGTTCTCTTACAATTTTTCCATATTAATTATTTAATTTAAATGTAATATTGACTTTGGTTTTATTTACCCGTATAAAATAAGGCTCAACTTTTCCGAGATGTTTAAGTTTGTTGCGTTATTCATGGTTAATGGCAATAAGCTTTACAGTTTGGTATTATCAAGTAATCATCATGTTGGATTTCTTTGTTATAGTTATTGGATTTAGGACCGCTACTGATCCCTGCATGCATATGTTCATAATAAATTCTATAAAATTGTTCCAAATAAATACAAAACTAAATAGAATAAGTCTATGATTTTTTAGGAACTAAATAGAATAAATATAATGATTTTTTAGGATGAGATAGAAGGAATGAAATGATTTTTTCAGAAACTAAATAGAATGAATAAAATGATTTCTTAGAGACCAAATAAAATGAAATTTTTTTATTGAAGATGAACTAAATAAAAAAAATTGTAACAAATAGCAATCTGTGTTTGCACTATTAAATAATTTAAATGAAGACAAACGGTTGTTAGAGAAGACGTTTTTGGAAATTAGTTCGCTTGGGTCCTTGAGCATTTACGAATGTTTTGTTTGGAGATTATAAATTTATTTGTTCCATTAATTGGTGAATTGCTATGAGCTTAATAAATTAATATTATGGCACTTTTGTCAAGTTACCTGTTATTATTATTATTTTTAAGACCTGAAACATCATAGTATTTTTTTTATTAGATATGCATATTCGATTGCCCTCTTGATCTTTCTGTTGAAAAGAATGTAATATGTAAATTGCCAGCGAACCAAATCTTTCTTGAAAGTGTAGCGCCGAAAGGTTTCTTGAGCAGCCAGATGGGGCAATTTTAGGCCGACAATGTTGGGCCCAAACTTTAAGCCCATTTATAAGACTCGTACCTTCATTATTGCATACTTATTGTTCTACTAGTATGCGTCGGTGTATTACAACAGTGATATATTATAAAAGAACAAAAAATCTCATACAAAATAATTTCATAAAAATATTATTCTAAATGACAAATATGACATGTTAAATGACATATTAAATAATATTTATATGTAAATGACATTCCTTAACTGACATATTAAATGACATATATTTTTTATCTTTTGAACATATTTTTGTAAAAAACTCTCATACAAAATAATATATTATATGACAAATAATATTTCTTAAACGATAACACCAGCACAACCTAAAAGTAAAGTTCAAAAAGTTCAAAAAAACAAAAAAAGAGGCTTAGGGCTAAGGCAATACTATCCCATCCCCATCCATCTCTATTCCTGTAATTGGCAATATCAATGTGGTAGGTAGATAGAGGAACCCTTCCTGTAATTGTCTTAAAATATTAAGTGTCAAACAAGTAGCTATAAGCTAGGTCATATATACTAAAATATTAAGTGTCAAACAGGTAGCTATAACCTAGGTCATATATAGTTAATTGCCTTATATATTTTTATCATATCATTACCTTTCGGAAATTATTTTTATATTATCTCTGTGGGTTGTGGCTAAAACGAAATTGAAGACATTAATTAAAGGGTTTTATTGTCCTTTACCTGATCAATTATGGATAATTTCCAAAATCTTAATTCCAAGTTTGTTGTTTGGTTGCATTTTAATTAAATTAGTTGTCCGGACTATGAATGGCACAATGATATATGAAATGGATTTGTCAAAATCATTTATTTTATTTGGATGCATTTATTTTAATCAAAATCTTACTTTATTTAATATATAGGAAGAATTTCATGTATACTCTTCCAAAACTTTGAAATTACGTATGCCCCCCTCTAAAATTCTTAATATCATAATTACCCTTCTAAGGTTAAAAAACTCACAAATTTATCCATTTTATTGTCTTTTTCTATTTAAACTCATTTTAAATTTATGAAGTATCTATTTTACCTTTCATTAAAAAAATAAAAACTAATAGCATGTTTCTATAAAAATGACAATCTTCTAATTGGTCAGTTTTCGAGGCAAATGGGTTATTTCTATAAAAATGACAGTCTGTCATTTACACGAATATATACCTAAATGTCATTTTGTAAACATCAGAAGTTAAGAAATGACACATTTTTCCTTGGAAAGCGTCCAATTAGTAGACTGATATTTTTTCTAAAACATGCTTCATATATATTTTTTTTTAATGAAGAGTAAAATGGATATTTCATAAATTTAAAATGAGTTTTAATAGAAATACATAAAAAAGGCAAATTTGTGTTTTTTGAAGTTTAGAAGCGTAAATATGATATTATGAATTTTGGAGGGGGACTACGTAATTTTCAAAGTTTTGAGGGTGTACATGAAATCACTCAACTAATCATTTTTTTAGGGTATACATGAAATTACGTATAGATATAAAAAAAAAAGACATTTAAGCATCATTTATAACACTCCTACCTTCATTATTACATACTGTTCTATACCACATGCAGTTAAGTTCCTATAGTTAGATCCAGTAATTCCTGATATTGTAGAATGAGATCTGAGTCATTCGTTTTAATCTTGCACAAATCTTAAAACAAGCCTTCTATATTTTAAATAGCCACCAAAATTTTAGTCCAACTGGAATTCGAGTAATATCTCAAATTTTTAGTTTATTTAAAATCGGATCAAATTTTTTCGATGGCTATTCGGAATGCAGAGCCGGTATTATTTTCTTTTATGGTTGACGGCAAAATAAAGATATGTAACAAAGATAAAAAGTTTATTTACAAAGGAAGCCGGTATTATTGTGTTTTGAGATTCATACAGAAAGAACTTGAACGGTTCAGATTTTTCACACGTCAATTCAAAGTTTGAGATATCTCATGAGTAGAACTAGGGCGTTTCTAAATTTACTAAGTCTCTTTGTGAACTCAATTTTAAAACTTATCGGATTGACTTCAAACGACAAATTCAAACTGTTAAAATCTTTTTACCTTACGAGTGATGCGTCTACATGTGAAATTTTTAAAGCTTCGAATTAATTTAGTATAAAGTTAATTAGTCAAAATTAGAAGGTTTATAAATTAATTTTAATTCATTCATTTTTTGAACGCCTTTTGACCACTTGACTCTATACAAAATTAATTTTAAATTAAAATTTTTTACATGTAGACACATTACTCATAAGAATAAGATAGAATGATTTCAACATTTTAAATTCTTATTTGAAGTCAATCTGATAAATTTTAGAGTTGAGTTCACAAAAAAACTTGATGAATTAGAGGACACTCTGATTCTGAATTTAGATCTAGTGAAGTACCAATTTTTGAGTTTTAGATCGAGATAGTCCGATTCGAATCCACAACAATTCATCTCAAGTGGAGCGCACACATCCCGAGTGACGGATTCGAATCCCGAGACAATTCCAAACAACAGATTTGAATCGGACGGTTCCGATCCAAAACCAAAAAATTTGATTACTTTAGGCGATCCGAACCCCCATGACTCTACCGAATTCAGATCCAGTGCAGTAACCCAATTTTTGAGTTTTGATCCAAACCGTCCAAGGTGCTCTAACACGAATCTGAAAGAATCTCGACCCCACAAATAATACTGGCCCCCTGCGCTACCACCGAATAGGCACCGTACACGTTAAAACTCAAAAATTGAGTTACTTTAGGGGATCCGGACTCGACTCTACCTACCCTCTCATGAGATGCGAATTCCGGAAATCCTACATGATCAGGTACCTGTGACCGTACCTCAGGAGATGCTCACTCCAACGTGCTCGTCTAATTTTCAATGCAAATTTGATGCGGAGATGTCAGAATTTTCCAGCCTGACGTCATGTAGTCGCAGCTGCTGAGCTGTCAGTGTCTATTTTTTGTAAAAATGAAATTACTAGTTCAAGAGAAAGACATTAGCTGCTTCTAGTGTCTACGTATTGAAATCGTTTCTAAGAGAATTTTACACGTCTCCCAGAAAAAGACACAAACCGTAATAATCAAAACTCAATAAGGCCGAAAAAGTCATTTCCTATTATTTATATATTTTAATAAATGTTGTCCTTCACTGTCTCAATTGAGATTAATTGTTAAAATTACCGAACACATTTAGAATAGTCTAAAAGAGTGGTTAATTTTTAATTCTATAATTCATCTATTCTTTCACAATTTCGTTAGTAGCGTAACGGAATCATAAAATTCGTCGTACTTTCAAACTACAAAAATTAAATACATATAAATATCAAGGAGCCTGATAATTGTCTCCCAAATAAATTTCTGAGCGTGTCCTCAATTATTTAATTCTAACTTTCATTTTCAGCACTCATACTCAAGCATTTAAAACTATATTTATAACCTTTGACAATTCACTCTCAAGTATTTAAACCTCTATATGGAAACATTTAAATTCTAAATATGGATAGTTTTTTCTCCTAACTACTTTTGTCTTCAAATCTTTCACCCACTTTTTTTTTCCTCGGATCATTTTCGTCTATTTTTCCGACAATCCGTAATGAATTTTGCGAATCTAAAATACAAAACGTTTTCTTTTCAAATAAGATCCGTAATGAGTTTTTTTTTTAAGTCGTTGTTTTTATTTTTTTTCGTATGTTTTGCAAATTATATCAAACAAAAATAATTAGAAGATTACATACAACCAACAATATTTATCCTTCGAAATTTTCTAAACTCATAACTTTATTCAATTTATTGACTTTCCTATGAAAATTTGTTTTAAATATATAAAGTATCTGTTTTATTTACCCTTCATTACAAAAATAGAAATATGTAGAATGTTTTAGAGAATATTCAGTCTTCTAGTTGGTCAGTTATGAGAACAAATGATTTATTTTCTTAGCTGTGACACACATACACACATGCCTAAATGTTACTGTGACGTGTCACAAGTAGAGAAATGAACCATATGCTCTCAGAAATCAACCAATTAGAATACTAAACATTTATTTTACACGATCTATATATTTTGATTTTTTAATAAAAAGTAAAACATATACTTCATATTTAATATAAACTTCAATAAGAACATAATAAATTGATTAAATTGATGAGTTTTTTAAATTTAGAAAGATAATATGATATTATAAATGTTAGAAGGCGAAATAAGTAATAGAACTCCCAATCCCAAGTATTTTCCTAATGCGGGAATCAGTCCTGTCCACATCTTGGAGACTAGGACACTGTGTGGAGCAGGTTGCGAACTGGCCGATTTGTACTTTTCTTCACCGTAGAACCAAATCAACCAAATCCCCGAAATTTTTATTAATAGAAATAATAATAAAGAAATGTCGATATAGAAGAACGAATTCGTCGGAATTTTAAATCTAACAAAGACGTTATTTTTGGTAACGTCCCGGGGACGTTACCAACGATAACGGCCCGATTAAAATCGCTAATCGCAGCTTCTTAAAAAGCTGGCCGTCGCCAACGATGACGTCCAGAGGAAAGAAAAAAAAAAAAAAAATGTGGCCGTCGCCAACGATGACGGCCAGCCTTTTTTCCTTGCCTTTTATTTTCTCCGATATTTTTTCCACCGTAAATGAAACAAGACAATTCAATCCTTTGCTTTTTTTGTTTTTTTTCTGAATATTGAACGAATCCATAAAGAATTGATACAGAATGCTTAAATTGTGAAAAAGTTTTTATTTAGACTATTAAACAATAATTAATTTTGAAAATCCAAACCGTTCAACATGTTCGAAATATTGAAATGTGCTTGGAGACCAAATTTTACATTTTTTGGAATTTTTTTACTATTTATTAAGCCATTTTTTCAATCGCTGATCCGGTGATCCAAAAAATTTTACTGTTTTTTACTGTTTACCGTTGGATCAGTAATTTTCAAAGTGGCTTAATAAATAGTAAAAAAATTCCAAAAAATGTAAAATTTGGTCTCCAATCACATTTCAATATTTCGAACATGTTGAACGGTTTGGATTTTCAAAATTAATTATTGTTTAATAGTCTAAATAAAAATTTTTTCACAAAAAAATATTTTCTCCGATATTTGATTTTCTCTGATATTTGATTTTCTCTGATATTTGATATGCTCCAATATTTTTTTCACAAAATTAAGTTTTTATTTTCTCCAATATTTGATTTTCTCTTATATTTGATATGCTCCAATATTTTTTTGTGAAAAAGTTTTTATTTAGACTATTAAACAATAATTAATTTTGAAAATCCAAACCGTTCAACATGTTCGAAATATTGAAATGTGATTGGAGACCAAATTTTACATTTTTTGGAATGTTTTTACTATTTATTAAGCTACTTTGAAAATTACTGATCCAACGGTAAACAGTAAAAAACAGTAAAATTTTTTGGATCACCGGATCAGTGATTGAAAAAATGGCTTAATAAATAGTAAAAAAATTCCAAAAAATGTAAAATTTGGTCTTCAAGCACATTTCAATATTTCGAACATGTTGAACGGTTTGGATTTTCAAAATTAATTATTATTTAATAGTCTAAATAAAAACTTTTTCACAATTTAAGCATTCTGTATCAATTCTTTATGGATTCGTTCAATATTCAGAAAAAAACAAAAAAAGCAAAGGATTGAATTGTCTTGTTTCATTTACGGTGGAAAAAATATCGGAGAAAATAAAAGGCAAAGGAAAAAAGGCTGGCCGTCATCGTTGGCGACGGCCACATTTTTTTTTTTTTTTTTTCTTTTCTCTGGACGTCATCGTTGGCGACGGCCAGCTTTTTAAGAAGTTGCGATTAGCGATTTTAATCGGGCCGTTATCGTTGGTAACGTCTCCGGACGTTACCAAAAATAACGTCTTTGTTAGATTTAAAATTCTGACGAATTCGTTCTTCTATATCGACATTTCTTTATTATTATTTCTATTAATAAAAATTTCGGAATCCTGGCAGATAGATGCTACACGTGCTAAATCAGTATAGCATTTATGAATACTTACGGGCGGATCGCACTTTCGTACCTTACATTAGTGATTTGCTCTCGGGTACCTCGGGCCGCGCAGGCAAAATCCGGGATGGATAGCGGGCACAACGGGTACGGATACAACGGGCACGGGTAGATGGGTTTTTTTTTGAAAAAGTCTGCCATGTCCGTTTCAAACCCGTGCCCGTCCCGGGTAGATGAGTTTTCTTTTTTTTCTTTTCTGTTTTTTTTTTCTTATTTTTTTTACAGTGTCGTACGAATATTATTACGTGTTTATAATTCGACTTTTAAAATCTGAATAGTTCAATATCAAATACTGTATATATATATACATAAAATTATCAAGTCACATCTTTATAATTCATAAATAAATAAAATTTGTAACTTATATATAAAAATTATTTGTGCGAAAATTTGTATATTTATTCGGCTAAGTACAAGTCTAATTATTTATTTCTTTACACGAGTAATTTTATTTTATTTTCAAACTCTCATTCTAATTATATAGTTTTGTAATTTATTTATATCTCGAAATTTGTAGTTTATATTTTAAATTGATAAATATATTTTGTAAACGTTCAATTTAAATTGATAATATATTTTCTAAACGTTCATTTATTTTTAATAGATTAAATAAAATATAAATAAAAAATATCTTAAATCAATTACTTTAAAACAATAAAACCTATTAAAAAAATTTCTTAAATCAATAACTTTAAAAATAAATATGAATTATTTTAAAACAATAGATTAAAAAATAAAAGTTACCCTCCTCCTTTATTCCGGACTTGGGACCGGCTATGTAAAATAACACAGGCGGAGTTCTAACTTTTTTTTTTTAGTAATTCTTCTTTAAAATAAATAATTTAAGAACTAATTGAAACGTTTAGAAATTATAATTTAAAAATTAACCATAAAGATTAAAAGAGGTTAGAAATGTATACCGACACTACCTATCTAGTAGTTTGGATTCATATACCATTGTTCGCTCTCTTCCGCACTGTCTGAATCTGAATTAGCCGCGGACCGTGGCTCGGTACCGCTTTCTTCAGTGTCAACTCCGGATGATGATTCTTGATGATCTCGATGTTGGTTGCGCTCATCAGCATCAATCTAATCTTTCAAGCACACAAGTTTCTCAAAAACATGTGCACCCAACTTACTGCGTTTGTCGGAGAGGATCTTGCTCGTCGAACTAAAACAACTTTCGGAAGGGACGGTTGACACGGGTACGTCAAATACGTCGCCGGCCATCATCACTAGTGTTGGATAGTTTCTTTGATTCCTCTTCCACCACGTCATGATGTCAAATTCATCTTCTTTTTTGTTTACCCCCGCAAAATAGCTCACTACTAGTTTGTGGATGTGTGCGGTTGGATCTCTGATTGGAAGTCTGCTAACCATCCACCACTGCTAGTGCTCCTGGAAGTGGAACTATTAAAAAATTAAAAAAATTAGTGGACAAATAATGTAGATATTATAAATAATAAAGATTAAAAACACATGTATATTTATATTGTTACCTAGGGGCGGCACGGGACGAAGACGGGTTTTGGTTGTCATCCATTCTTGAGTTATATATGTTAAACATCTCATCGAACTTCGAATTCACGAATGCCTCCACCCCGGTGTTGTCTAAATGTAGATTCTCTTTCTACGCTGCAACTATTTTGACCGTGAAATACTTCTTGTATGCCGGGTTAAGGCAGTTTGCGATAATGGCCAAGAGGGGTACATCGTCCCAATATTTTAGATTTTTTTTTTTCATGGCATCTACGATCGGTGTGAGAGTGGAGTACTTGCTTTCAGCTTGTTCCAATTCACGGTACACCTTGGAGATGTTATAGAGATGTCTGATCAACTCAAATGCCGTCGGTGAGTACGAGCAGGATAATTTGACGGTTGCATTAAAAAAGGTTCCTAAGAAATTACTCAGGGTTTGTAGTTGCTCTCATTCTTCGAGGCTGGGCTCCAATGCCATTCTCTCGGGGGTGGAGCCTCTCAAAAACTCTCCTATGACGGCTTTGTAAGGAAGGTATCGGTTCAGAAACCTATAGGTAGAGTTCCAACGGGTATCTATATCCCAAGGAACTTTCAACTTGCTCAATCCATAGTTGACGCACATCAAACCAAACCGTTGTTTTCTTTCTTGGTTTGAAACAATGTGGGACAGACAATCCTTTAATTTATTGATCAAATCATTTACGGCTTCTGTTTTAAGGCCCGCCTTCACGACGAGGTTAAGTATGTGGCAAGCACATTTTTGGTGGAATATTGCACCATTCATAATCGGGTTTAGTGACCGTTTAAAAATCTCAATGGAAGCTACTTTGTTACTAGCATTATCGAATGAAATAGAAAAAATCTTGTTATCCCTATCTCTCTTAAGGTTATACTCTTGTAACACCTCAATAATAGATTTAAAAATTACATGTGCTGAGTGCGGAGAATCTAACACACGAAAACTTAATACCCTTTTTTGTAATACCCACTGAATCGATCCAATGGCCGGTAACACAAGAGTACCCAAGGCCATGTTTACCGGCAGTCCATATATCGGAGGTAATTGAGACCTTATTTGTTTGGTATGCAAATATAGCTCGGAGGTCATCTTTTGTTCTGGTAAACTGGTTTTTAATTTCACTAACCATCTTTCTATGATGGATCCTCTTGTGCATTGGTTGAGCACACCCCCGAATAACTAACCGGGCAAAACTCATGCAACCACCCATACTTATTGGTTGTTCTTTGTGGGTAATGTACCGGGCCAGTTCACTAAGCATTCTTGATTCATCGTATTTTGGGTTGGTTCTGGTACCATCTGCGTTCATAAGGGTTTGGATTTGCCTCGGTCCAACATTTTCACTTGGAACCTCACCATTCCTTTGGTGCATTTCGACATGTCTTTTAAAGTTGGTCATACCACTACTTTGTTTATACACAAAAAACGGTTTCTTATAATTTTTGACCTTACATTCAAGGGTATGCATGTGGCCGTTCTCATCTGTGGTCACCTTGTACCATTTGACCCACGGCTGATTGTATTAAGTAACTCTTCTAGTCTTCTTTACCACTTGTTATTTTGGGGGGACACTTGTCGGAGGAATGATTGGTTCTTCTTCAATTTCAGGGACACTTCTCCAAGGAGTACCTTCTATAGGGGGGTGACTTGACTCGATGCTACAGAAGAAGTGCCTCCATATGCATATGGTGGTGTTGGTTGATGTGTTTCTTGTGGAATATACATGTTTGGATCGTTTGAAGTATAATATACGGAGCATACATTTGGGGGGTTGTTGATAATTTAAATCTAGCGTTTGATCCATTCTTTGATAATTTTGTGGATAATTTTGTGGATAATTAGGTGGAGGTGGGCCAAAAATTTCTTGTGACATTCTCGTTGAAATTCCTCTAGGGGGTCGTGATTAGGAGATGTCATCTTTTAAACCTATTCAAAAAAATAAATGTAAATTACTTCACATATTCAAAAAAACAAATCTAACCTATTTTTTAACCTATTAAAAATAAATCCGAAATTATAAACCTATTTAAATGTAAATCTAAATTAAATCTAAATTGAATATAAATCTAAATTGAATCCAAATCTAAATTAAATTAAATAAAAGAAAAAAAAAACAAGGCATGAAGCCTCTGCTGCCCTCTGCTGGCTTTCAGCCTTTGCCGAATTTCAAAAAAAAAAAAACAAGGCAGGTGCCTCTGCCCTCTGCTGCCTTTGCCGAATTTCAAAAGAAAAAAAAAACAATATAAATCTAAATTCAAATCTAAATTAAATCTAAATATAAATTAAATATAAATTAAATATAAATCTAAATTAAATCTAAATTAAAGTAAATCTAAATTAAATCTAAATTATCTAACATATTCAAAGTTTCAAACCCAATATAACCTATTCAAACCAGAATTAATATAACCAATTCATAAATAATAACCTATTTAAAAGTTAAAACCGAAATTAAATAATAAATCCAACCTATTGAAAACCAATTTATAATTAAAAACCTATTTATTCAAAACCTTTTAGAAACCTATTTAGAATTCAAAACCGAAAATAATTAAAAACCTGTTAAATCTAAATTAAATTTAAATTAAAAACCTATTAAATCTAAAAAAAATTAGAAGACCCCTTCCCCCAAATATAACTCTAATTTGAACAAAAAAAATATAACTCTAATTTTAAAAAATCTATTTCAAAACTCTATTTTAAGAAAAATATAAATCTAATTCAAATTTAACTTATTCAAAAAAATAACTCTAACAAATTTAACTTATTCAAAAATCTATTAAAAAAAAATAAATACAATTTGTTCTAACTTATTTTAAAAATCTATTTTAAAAAAATAACTCTAACAAATTTAACTTATTCAAAAAAATAACTCTACCAAATCCAACATATTCAAAAAAAAATATAAATCTAACTTATTTATCTAACAATTTAACTTATTTATCTAGCAAAATATAAATCTAACATATTCACATATAAATCTAACTTATTTATCTAACATATTTAAAAATTAATCCGAAATTAAAAAATAAAATCTAACCTATTTTAAAATAATTCTAACATATTCAAATGATCAAATAACATATTCAAAATTTTAAAAATAAAATATAACATATTCAAAAAATAAAATCTAACCTATTTAAAAATAAAATATAACATATCCAAAAAATAAAATCTAACCTATTCAAAAAAATAAAATCTAACCTATTAATTTAGATCCGAATTTAAAAAATCAAATATAACCTATTTGAAAAATCTAACCTACTAAAAAAATCCAACCTATTTATAAACAAATCTAACATATTTATTTAACCTATTAAAAATAAATCCGAATTTCAAAAATAAAATCAAACATAAAATAAATAATATAAATTACTTCACATATTCAAAAAAACAAATCTAACATATTTTTTTAACCTATTAAAAATAAATCCGAATTTCAAAAATAAAATCAAACCTATTCAAAACAAATCTAATTACTTCACATATTCAAAAAAACAAATCTAACATCTTTTTTAACCTATTAAAAATAAATCCGAATTTCAAAAATAAAATCAAACCTATTCAAAACAAATCTAATTACTTCACATCTAACAAATCCAACATAAAATAAATCTAACAAATCTAATTACTTAACAAATTTAACAAATCTAACGTAAAATAGATCTAACAAATCTAATTACTTAACAAATTTAACAAATCTAAATTAATCTAACATGAAACTAAATTTACTCTACAAAAATAAATTAATCTAACATGAAATAAATGTAACCTTTAAATCTCGCGGAAAAATCTTACGGGAGGTGCCGAACTTCGTAATTCCATTTGCGTATTTGTAGAATGAATTAAATTTACAACTATATTTTTTTTAAACAATGAATTTAAAAACTGAAAATAATAAAATTTTAGATTGAGAGAATGAGAGAATGAGATTATGAGAGATTGAGAGAATGAGAGGGTGTGAAAATATTGAGAGGAAGAGGGGTGAATATAGAGTTTTGATTGGAGGGAGAATAATATTTGAAATTTAATAAATCCGAAAAAAAAAACAGAATTGACGGGTGGGACCCACCCGTACGGGACAGAAATGAAAAGTGGGACCCACCCAGTTTGATTGATTTGAACCGGTTACTGTAGAACCGGAGGGAAATTTTTTTGAGAAAAAGGGGTTCGGGTAAACCCGGGCAGGGTACATGGGTCCGGGTACACGGGTGCACGGGTTCGGGTGAACGGGTGCGGGTACACCCGGGGCGGGTTTGGGTACACGGGTATTCGGGTTCGGGTACGGCGGGTACGGGTACACCAGGGTTTTTTCAAAAAATAGAGGACCTGCCCGTTTGAGACTCGTACCCGTGTACCCGTTTACCGGGGTATACCCGCGCTCGGGTACGGGTACCCCGGGCACCGGGCACGGGCGGACCGGGTTCGGGCAGTGTCAAACCACTACCTTACATACACACACACACATATATTATATATATATATATATATATATTACGAGTGAGCCTATGGTGCTATGCATAGCACGGATGGCTAGTATACTACGGCTCAATATGGTACTTTTTAAAATCCTAACGGTCGATCGAACCGTTCAATGTGATAACCATATGAATATGTACTTGCAAACTAAATTTTATATTTTTTCTAATTTTTTTACTATTTTTTTAGATAGGTAGAAAAATCAGTGTTTTCTAAAAATTCTGGACCATCAAAATTCTACCTATCTAAAAAAATAGTAAAAAAATTCGAAAAATATAAAATTTAGTTTGCAAGTACATATTCATATGGTTATCACATTGAACGGTTGGATCGACCGTTAGGATTTTAAAAAGTACCATATTGAGCCGTAGTACACTAGCCATCCGTGCTATGCATAGCACCATAGGCTCACTCTATATTTTACTATTCTTTTATATTTTGTGTTTCTTACTCTTTGCGCCACGTTGATGTATCCCATTTCTCGGAGTTTATGTGGATATAAGAGCATCTACGACTGTAAATTTCTTTTAAAATGTTAATTTGATGTGTTAATTGTTAATATAATTGTTGACATGAATCATAATTTTTAAATTAGCAAGTTTGCTTTGAAAATAACTCTTTAGAGCATCTACAATGGTGATTTCTTTTAAATTACTAATCTGATGTATTAATTGCTAATATAATTGTTGGGATGTACCACAGTTTTTAAATTGACAAGTTTGCTTTAAAAACCAACTCTTATTAAATATGCAACTCTAATTAAGTTTTTGGAATTGAGTGATTTAGAAATTATGAATTCCTTTAATTGCTAAACTCAGTGATGTGATCCATATTAATTGCTAAGCATTTGCTGAGATGCTCTAAAAAGCAAAATAATACAACATATCCAATCATTAAACAATCAAATTTAGTCGACTTATGTATGCCAATATGACCCTCTACATAAGAGAGGTATTATATATTATACCTCTTATGTATTTTATGTTTAGCTCCTCTCAGTTTAAATTTTTTAGTTCCGTTTTGCTTACTAATATATTTGATATAAATTGGTTCAGATAGAATTAATATAAAGATAGCTCGAATTCAAGGGCAGGGACGGATCTACACTTAGTCTAGGTGGTGCTAAGTCACTCTATGATTTTGAAATTTTTAATCACGTAAATTGAAATTTACTTGAATTTCCATTTTCTTAAAATTTTTATATAGTTCAACCTCTCTTATAATGAATTAGATATGTGCTTCTAGTCTAGTAGTTAAGACTCTTTTTTGTGCTTGGGGAGTCTTGGGTTCAATTCCCACTAACCACAGATTAATAATTATGCATTTTAAATTTTAGCACCCCTAACTAAATTTTCTAATTCCGTCCCTGCTCGAATTGTTATTTCAGAGAGATATTGGATTAACTAAATAGTGTTAAATTGGTGAAGATGAGATGTTTGATCGTTTGAATTGTACGTGAATGAGAATTGTGATGCTATTTTGGAGATGAGACTATCTTGCTAATCCAAACAGATCCTTGTTTAGCAATGAGCAGTACTTTTTTTTTATTAGATTAGATTGTGCATGGGAGGGAGTTAGAAATAGCTTTTTTATAATTAGACAAAAAATAAACGCTATGTTGATTAAAGTAGGAAATAATTATTTTGAATGCAAGCATATTCAGGGGCGGATCAAGAATTTTCATCAGGGGAGCAAAAAAATATCGAATCGGGTTTAAATACTTAATCAGGTTTAAATCCATTAACCATTAGGTACTCGATTAAAAATAATGCTTTAACTTATATTTTCCAATGCTTTGACTTGTAATTTCTGATGCTCTAACTTATAATTCGAATTATCAATCAAAATTTAACAGAGTTATTTCAATTTTAACCCTAATTTAACTCGAATTACAAATTAAACATCCAGAGGGGACAAAAAAAATTTCAGAGGAGGCAAAGTCGGTCGGAACCGATAAATCTCCACTAAAACTCAAAATCCAGAAGCTGCCCCCATGGAACACTCTAGGTCCGCCCCTGAGCATATTTAACATGTTTTCAAATGATTACGGTGAATAATAGTTACCTTTCTCGAGTTAGGTAGGACATCCCGTGGCAACCTAATCGTGAAATTTTCAGATGTTGTATATTATTACTGTAAATAGGTTGTATAAATACTACATAAATATGAGGAGGGTTTAATGGAGTGAGCCTATGGTGCTATGCATAGCACGGATGGAGTCCGTGCTACGGCCAAAAATTTGACTTTTTAAAATTTTAATAGTCGATCCAACCGTTCAATGTGATAACCATATGAATATGTACTTGCAAACTAAATTTTATATTTTTTCGAATTTTTTTACTATTTTTTTAGATAGGTAGAAAAATCAGTGTTTTCTGAAAATTCTGGACCATCAAAATTCTACCTATCTAAAAAAATAGTAAAAAAATTCGAAAAAATATAAAATTTAGTTTGCAAGTACATATTCATATGGTTATCACATTGAACGGTTGGATCGACCATTAGGATTTTAAAAAGTTAAATTTTTGACCGTAGCACGGACCCCATCCGTGCTATGCATAGCACCATAGCCTCACTCGGTTTAATGTCTTATCCTGTGACTCGTCTCTGACATTCTTTATCTTTGTTTGAAAGTTCAAACAGTCGATTTGAACCGATCAATATGATCTCTATATTAAAATGTGTTTGGAGATCAAATTTTATATTTTTGAAACTTTTTTGCTATTTTTTTTATAGTTACAAAATCATTGTTTTTGGACCAATCTAAAAAAATTCAAAAAAATTCATAAAATTTGTTCTCCAAGCACATTATAATATGGAGTTCATGCTAATTGGTTTAGATTAACTATTTGAAATCTGAAAACGAAAATAAAAAAACGAGACACAACACAGATGTAGCCATGCCTGAACGTACTACTAAGATTCATGTACTTTAAAAAACATCAATTCAAATAGTAATTTTGAAATTTATGACGAGTCTAACATTTTCTTTCGGAATTTTATTTTTTTAGTTCGTCTTTTATAACATTAAAACGTCAGTGTAATTTATTTTCCAATACCAGTATATTGGGCAGCGGGAGCTTGGGCCTTGTGGAAAGAGAGGAATAGGAGACTTTTCTCGAACATCCAAAAAGAGGTACTCGGCTGTTAAATGATACGGGAATAGAAATTGTGAGATGGCTAAGGAACGTCTTGTTGTGGGCACAACTAGGTTCAAATTGCTGACCGATTACGGTGACAAATCGCCACCGACCATTAAAAAAAGAGAGTTAAAGCTTCAAACGTAAACGCTTAATTTGTCAAAAGGATCAAAATAAAAAATTGTAATTTATTATCAAAATCCAGTTCAATTATTATAAAATTAAACTCATGAATTCTCTAACGAGCTTAAGTTCCCCGGAGCTTTGTTTCATAAATGTGGCAAACCACCCAACTTTCAACTGCTTTTATTGGTATTAGGAATTGAGATTGTTGATCACAGCACATGCACCTATTATGTCGTTTAAATTCGGGTGTACCTATTTCTTGACATAATGCCATGTTATAGGCTTTTACAGGTACAGCTAACAAAACATTTAACACCTCCATACGAATTTATTGAAATGGACATATGTAGGACAACAACAACAAGTACAAAAAAAATAAAAAAAAATAAAATAGAAAACGACCTCTTATTTAATGTAATTAGATTCGAAACTTCGCGTTGCTTTCACTAATTTAATGAATCATTTTATTAATATATCTGTGATGTTTGTAAAACCTCTGTTATAAAATTTCATGAACAAATAGCGGTCAATTTTTAATCACCGTCATGCTTTTTAAAATGACAATATAATCAACCGATTAGTCAAAATAAAAGTTACATAATTACATGTTCTGTAAAAGTTGACGAATCGATATGTGGTTGCATTTTGTGTAGTTGAAAAAAAAAACAAGTACAATACTTAAAAAGAAAGTTGCATACATTAAAATAATTATAAAAAAAAAATCAGCTTTTGGTGTAGGACAAAAAAACAACACTCTCTTAATATGAGGCTGTGATTCCGAAACCCAGATGAAGTTCTATGTAAACATTATATAAATGGAAGTTAGTAGACTAGATCTCCACCTTTCTTGTTCAAAAATAAAGTAATTACCAACTATTATATATTTTTTTTTAATATTTGATCATTGTGAAGCAACAAATACTTTTTACTACCAGGAGGAGTAAATTACTATATAAAGAAAATCATATTAAACAGAAGAAATTTATATTTTTCTTAAATTATGAATTGCTAATCAACCGTTAAGATTGATTAGTCAGCCTTTCACAATTGATTGCCCAGGTAATTAATCAGAAAAAATATAGTTTGCATTATGAACAATGATGATAAGTCAGTATTCAACTAATTGTACAATAATTTACACAATCAAAATTTTTGTTTGAACTTTGTTAAATTTATGATACTCAGTATTGCGAACTCTGTAAAATTTCCTTACGAACCATCTAATCATCACATTTATTTTGTTTTACAACAGATAAATAATTATTTGTTTGTTGAGAGGAGTGATGTACATTGATTTTGGACAGTTGAAATTTTAAGTCACTTGATGTACATTGAAACATATAAATTATTTTATTATTTTATAGATATAACATGTGGATGATCACATTTATAAAATTAAATTATAAATTTAAGCTTTATTTTTAAGATTGTTAAGATTATTAAAATAAAAAATTGTGAAGTGATTCTTTCTTTTACTTAATTATAAATACACGTGATATCAATAAATAAAGGAGGAATTTCATGTATATTTCTGAAAAACTTCAAAAGTATGTATTTTTTCCTTTTAAATTCATAAGATCATATTTACTCTTTAAATTTCAAAAACTCACAAATTTACTTATTTTATTGATTTTTTTTATTAATACTCATTTTAAATTTATAATGTATCATTTTACTTTTTATTAAAAAAATAAACAAATAAGTATCGTGTTTAGGAAAAAATATTTGTTTTCTAATTAGTTGGTTTTCGAGAACAAGGTTCATTGTTCTACTTCTAACACTTACACAAGTATGTATAGCTAAATGTCACTGTGTATGTGTAAGAAATAGATAATGAACCATTTGATAACGGAAATTGACCAATTAGAAGATTGAATTTTTCTTATACATGATACATATTTTTTATTAATTTTAATAAAGAGTAAAATGGGTACATTTTAAATTGAAAATGAGTTTTAATAGAAAGACAATAAAATAGATAGATATGCTAGATTTTAAATAGAAGAGTAAATATGGTATTTTGAATTTTAGAGGAGGAAATACCTGATTTAAATTTTTTTTAAGGGTATACATGAAATCCCCCATAAATAATTGCCAAATTGTCTAAAAAATTCAAAGATTAATCTTTTAGCGGGTTCTGTATTTTAATCCATCAAAAACCATTTTTTAAAATACTGTGTAAAACACAACAGCTAATAGATGATTAATAAAACTTTTTGCAAAAATATTTTAAATATAACTGGTAAGACTGTTGATAAAGTCTTTCTGTTGGGTAGGTTTTCTAGTTTCATCAAGAGGTTAATATATGATACATTGGATTGAACTCTATATTACCTACTGATGTAATTTACCAGTTTCAAATATATGAAACGGGCATTTCGCTTTTTTTTTTTTTTTTAAAGACTGTTGATAAAGGATACGTAACATAACTTCAATTAATAAAAAAAAAACAGAGAAGTGGCTGAAACATTATTGTCGTTCCGAATCCGATTATGATAAAAAAAATTCCAAATTCATGATCTTTACTTTTTTATTTGATAAAATCATGAGATGGGTTCCAGCCAGCCCCATAGTTAAATAATTAGTCTACATCAATTATCCGAAAAAATAATTAGTCACGTCATTGGGAAATTGGTGGTCAATTAACCTAGGTATAACCCTGGAGCAATCTAGGATCCATGTTTTATGTTAAAAATGTATTAGAGCGATTCGGTGCTCGGTTTTACGTTTATTTAATAAAAAAAATAATACAAGAAGAGAATATTTCATTTCAGCCAGGTGTAAGATTTTTGGGAGTGAATTTTCATGTATTGGTTTATATAATTGACCTTATGCATTTACATCTATCAGCAAATTCATATTACAAACAATTGCTAAACATATCAAGGATGAATCATATTGAATCAAGAAATGGATCAAGAAGACTTGACTCAAGGCTGTAGTAATTAGAATTCTGTAAAATTGGTTAAGTTGAGATTGAGGTAATTGACATAATCCATTACAACGCTTATCAACCTGTTACAATGGAACAATTCATTTATTTTGAAATCCACTGAGAAAATTGATTTATCCCGTTACAACGGTCAATCAACCGTTATAACGGAAAAATTCATTTCGGAGATTCAAATCCTGAAAAACTTCCAGAAAGTTCTGTTGTGATACTCGTTATAACATTTAATAAGCGTTGTCGTATCCAATGGACTAAAACCTGTAAAACTGGGACCAACAGTTACAACAACTAATTAGATGTTATAACGGTTGATGTCTGTTACCATATTTTGTTTCTTGATTTATAAATAAAAACAAAATATAGGTTTTACAATCAATCCTTGGCCGCCACAAATTGCAAAAACATATTTTTCCAACATATCTAGAATCCTCCATTGTTGCTTATCCATCAAACTTCAATATCTTTACAACAATTTTAAGCCTACTCCACCATACTCAATCTTGTTAAGAATTAGAGTGATTTATGTGAGATTCCTTATTTGTTCAAACACTAGAGCCCTGTGTGCTCGGTCCGTGTGACTTTTCGAAGTTCGCAAGGAGTCACCGGTTCCATCTTGTACTCCTTTCTCATTGTAAAGAAAGGGGCGTCATCTCGAAAGTCGCGGAGCACGGAGACATAGGCGTTACTATCGAACTCCATAAATATATCTCGTGTCAAATGTCTTTTAACTCTTCATATACTTTACATACACTTTTTAGTTTAAGTTTCTTGTTTCCGCCAAAAACAACTTAGTACATACAAGATTTATTTTTATAGTTAAATATCAAACCATTTAGAGTTGAAATTTAGAAGGCCGCATATTCACTCCTTCTAGGTGCTGTTAGGGACAACAATTTTTATTTCATTTTTTGAAATGTAATGTATTTTACAATTTAGAAACTTTTTTTAATGAAATTAATTTCTAATTATTTCTGTTGGTTCTCGTCTTTCTTTCATAGTAATAATTGTTGAAAAGGTATTAAAATAAATTAGAAGTTAATTGTATTGGAAAAATAATTGTTGAAACGGCTACTACAAAAATTAAAAATTAATTGTGCGAGTTATCTTTTCCTATCAATGGAATGGGCTTTGTCTCTTTTAAAAAAAAAAAAAAAAAAAAAAAAATTGTGTGAGTACAAAGATTTAAAATTAAAATTAATTTAATTTCTATTTAGCGCTTGACAACTGTTTATATTTTTGTTTTTATTTTATGATAGAGATGCTCTCCGTGCGAAACATGAACAAACATAAAAAATATATAAATTAATCAGTTGATATTAGTGCTGACAGCTAGTTTGTTTTTATTAAGTATGAACCATGTGCAAGTAAAATAATCAATCATTTACCAATGCTGCATCTCGGGTCGGGCGTCGGGTTGTGAGTTGTTATAACCTCTACATCCCGAATTCATATCACCGACGGTACCGTAAAAGGGAATCTTTTACAATTACTTGATCTGGACCGTTTTTTTTAACTTAGCACGAATCTCAGAGCCCAATAATACTGCCCCCCAGTCAGCCCGAATCCTAAACTGGCTGAGAGTTCATCTCAAACCGTAAATAGCTAATTGTAAAAGGGAATCTTTTACGGTACCGTCGAGGATATGGATTCCTCAATCCCTTCTTCTTAATGATTTTTTTACTAGATCAACGGTGCACGTTGAATTCAACTCATACTATATTAGTATATTACCTTAGCGAGAATTTTAATTTGTAAAAATATTATAAATTACCAGAGAAAAATTGTACCTTAAAATTTTCATGGATAGATAAATCATTAAGAAAATTTCCAAATCGAAAAGTTTTTATTTTCAATTACCTTAGATCATATGTGACATCCGTCCTGTGAAGCAAAAAAAAAAGTTTAAAGACAGAAGAAAGTTGATGGAGATAATTCAAGTCAACAGGAAAAAAGAAAAGAAAAACGAACTCTTTGGATCCTTAAAAACAATTCTGATCCAGAGTTTACCGATCCATCTATATATGAAAATTTCATGATGTTTTTCTCTTTTTCTCTGTTATTTTATAATATGTTCTGTAATAAAAAATTCTTGTCCTTCTTCGTTGATAATGATTCTCGATTCAACGGCTCAAATTTTTATTGATTCTTCCGCTTGTCACATTATATCGCTATAACTTAATAGAAGAGAAAAAAAACTATTTGAACTAAATTTTCATAAAAGAGTTAGATCTTTTAGATGCAACAATGCAGCTTAACATTTCTTTTGGAAAGGGAGGGGATAGAATATCTGATTGATATCAGATCAAGTTCGGTTCAACAATCAATCTGAATCATTTGATCTGCATCAATATTTGTACCTCAAAATTAAAATTATAAAGAATTTTTGAATCTTGACAATATCTCATGAATTTTCTATGAATTAAACGGACTTACATATCTTAATGCGAATTGAACTATTCATGACTATCAAACTAAATTTGATCCGATGCATATTTAAAACCCCTTCGAATTTGGGAAGCCGCAGCTCATTCTCTGCTTTAGCTGGTACTTGATAAAAGAGTTTTAAATTTATCTTCAACGATCATAGGGAATTGGTTTAATGGAATAATAAATGGCCTATATGTCGGGCGTTGACAAGTTTGATTTTTGAAAGGTAGGAATAGACGAATAGTATTAGCTAGCAAGACTTTTCAAGTCTCAAGTGTTCTCTTTTGAATGATAACAGTCTATAAGATAACAAATTACTGATCTTCACAATTTCGCATAGATAAATGCTCGCACAAAGCCGAAAGGATTCTCACATAGGTACCCCATAAAAACTTGGAATTAATTACACAAAAAATTGCAAGAGAAAGGAAACAAATTCAGTCGGGAGACCAAATCAAATAGGTGGAGCAGTACATTACATTGGTAACGTCACCGGTTAAAATGTTCAACAACTGTGAGCTGTGGTCCTACTCCTATCGTCAGTTAAATTGTGCAGAGGGGCCTTTTTGTGAATCTACAGTTTCCGGCTTTTGGTTTTGTAATTTTTTTTTTTGTTTTCTTTTCATATTCAATGTTGTCATCCCTGTGGGACAATCTTAATCGTTTACGCAATCATCCCTCCAGAAGAGTAGCGAGCAACCCAGCCCCGGCACTTTCTTCCGGACTGTTAATTCTTTTCATCTGTGTAATTGCAAATATACGACCATACGTTACGGATACTTCTTTGATACAGGTACAGCTAAGGCTATGAGGAGGATCTACCTCAGTTTTCTAAAAAAAATATGGAGATTTAGTTTATTAACTTTTATTTAATATCTATAAATAATCTTCATACGAATTTCGAATTCACGATATTCCACACAAAGAGTGTTACGTCATTTGTCACTAGACTAAAAACTGGTTATTCTATTTTTTTTTATACTTTCTTTATGTCATTATTGCTTAAACATTAATAATTAAAACTTTAAAACTCAAAATGTCAAAATAAAATAGTTAGATTTGTTCTATATCATTTTCTCTTTGCACATATGAAAGATCACGACATTTTGACTTTGTTTGATCCGTACTAGGAGTTTGCAAGAATTTCATTGATTTAGATAAATTATGAACGTTAATTTTTCTACTTTTTAATTCATATAAAAAATAAAATCGAAAAAAAGTAATAAATTTTTTTTAGTGTGTAGAGAAAATAATATAGATCACGTCTAATAGTTTTATTTTGACATATAAATTTAAAAAAAAATGTTATTAGAAAATTAAAAAGAGGAGGCATGATGAAGACACTGAAAATAAAAGCATTGAAACCCTGCTCTACGTCAATATAATATATTTTTTTAATTAAGGGTTATGATATGTTTATGTGTATATATATTTGCCAGTATCTAATGATTTGAATAATCGTAGTTTTATTTACAAAACATATACATGTTAATTGAATTAAAATGAGCTATGAACAAGAGTTTAGGATAAAGATACAGAGAAAAATGTATACATCAGAATAGAAGAGATAATAACTACAAAATTTAATGAGGATTGTAGCTATTTTTTTACAAAATCAATGCTTTACTTGTAATTTTATTTGGAGTCACCGTCCGTCATAACGGAAAATATAATAAGTTTTACTTATTTTAGCTCATGAGTAATAGATTTGTGTTTCGATTACGAATGTAGAAAGTGTTAAAAGTTTGATCTCTAATAATTATAAAATTTCGAAATATATTTCAACAACATTACATATTAACAAAGAAATAAAATAATAAAAATGACAAAGAGGAGAATAGATATCGATTGAAATATTTCAACAATGCTGATTCTCCTTTTTTTTTTCTTTTTTTTTTTTTTTCTATTAGAGCATCAAAATGGCCTTTTAGGTGATTTGGATGACTGATTTTTAATGCACGAGAACTCTGATTAATGGAATAAATTATTTCACTTATTCTGTTTCAACTCATTACATTAAATTCTTGTCGGAATATTTTTGGAACTGGGTTTTGTTCTATGTTTTCTTTTCCTATGCAGATAATTTCAGTTTTTCTAAATGTTATCATAATGCATGCTGAAAAGATTTTGAATTTTATAGTAAAATTTGACACCTCTAGTGTTCTGTATATGGAATCTGAGAACTAGACTCTCACATTTCTCCTCAAATAAATATGCAATCGATACATAGATCGAATTATTCATTGCAAGAGCATTTAAGACGCTGATGTATTTTTTTTAGAATTGAATCACAGTGCAAGAAGGAAAACATGTATATGTAAATAAATAAAAAAACTATAATTGAAACTATAATTAAATGAATCAATGGGGAACGGCCGAAATTTTTATTTATATTATCTCAAAAAAATAAAATAAAACAAATAACCAGATATTTTTTCAGAATACGATTTTTACCCTGACGGACCATATATACATATATACTTCTTTGTCAACCACTCAATAGAAAAGTATGGATAAGTATAATATCCCAGAGGCTATAGTGAGGTTCGATGAATTCAAATAAATTCGGAAAAATAATATTGAATGAACGATGAGATATATTTGGAAAGTTGTTGAGGAAAATATTTTTTTCATAATTGCTATTTGATTTAGATGATTCGACATAAATAATTATCATTGTATTTTGATTTTACTTTATTCGTTCATTTATTAATTTATTTTTATTTTAGTGTTGCCTATATTGGTTATAGTGATGTTCGATGAATTCAGAGATATTGGGAAAAAAATATTGGATGAACAATTTGAGATAAATTTAGAAAATTGTGTAAAAGGATATTTTTTTTTTAATAATTGGTATTTAGTTTAGATTATTCTACAATCGTTATCATTGTATTTTGATTTTACTTGATTCCTTCAGTAATTATTTTTATATTTATTTTAGTGTTGTCTTTATTTGGTTATAAGCTATAGAGTATAGACCATGACTATTAGTCATATTTTTTAGCAAGTCAATAATAAAAAATCCATATATTTAAGTGCACCAATCTTATTTTTCTTTTTTTCTATCTCAATGTTATATTTGTTCGTATACTAATCATTATTCCTTTTTTCTTCTTTATATTTATTCTTACAAATATGACAAAGAAAAAAATATATATCCAAATTCACAAATAGTAGGGCCTAAACGATCTCTTATTTTAATTAGATAGTTATGCTATGTTATTTGAGATATTGTAAATAAAATCATAAGAATATAGAAGTAATTTTGTGATAATTCATATATATTAGCGAACTTTTTTTTTTTTACCAAAAAGTTATAAACTAGTCTTAGAAACAAAACAAATATCTTTACTTATCCTTATTGTTGACTGAATGGTCACATAATTTTTTTTCGTAATATATGGTGCACTGGAGCTCAATAAAACGCTTTTCTAAAGAATTCCAAATACCATTTTTATAAGTTTTTTGTTGATCGGAATATGAAATTCCATGAAAAACAACAACAAAAGAGATGGCATTTAAATCGTGATTTGGCATTATAAAATGCGGTGACATGATAGACTGATGGAGTGTTTGTATTGAGAATCAAAGTTGAGATTAAGCGGATGACAGAGAAGTAAAAAGAAAATTATATATGGTCCGTTAATTGAATTGACGGACATGGTAAAAATTGAATTTTGAAAAAACCTAATTATTTGATTTTTTTTTTTTTGAGATGGTAAAAATAAAAATTTCGGAGGGAACGGTAAATTACAAGCATAAGACATAGCTCTTAAAATAAAACGCAACTTAGCTTATAATACATTTTACAACATGTTCTTATAATTAAATGGAGAAAACTACAAAGTATTAGGATAAATAGAGGAGAATTGAAAATCTTGACGTGGCTAGAAATGTCTCCATATAAATTATGTCAGGTGGAGCTAACTCTTAACTTTATGTTAAATCCCAACATACTCTCTCCACCGAAGAAGATTGAATGGTTCCTGCAAATTTAATTTTTAAGATAAGTAAAAAAAAAATAAATGAACTATTGCAAAAAAAAGTATATATATGACCAACTGAGTCTTTATTTTGCACTTCTAAAATTCCAATAGTGTAGATATATTGTTTCAGGACTTAATTAGGGCGGATTTTGAATCCCGGAGGCAAAAAAAAATAAGTGAATCAGATTCAAACTCATTAACTAATTAGATATTAGATAACAAATAATGCTTTAACTTATAATTTTCTATACTCTGACTTATAATTCAAAAAAGTTATTTTAATTATTTAATTGAATTACAAATCAAATTCAGATAATGGTAAAAAAAAATTTAGAAAAAACAAAATTACTTGGAATTTATAGATCTCCATGAAAATTTAAAATTCAGGAAAGACAGATCCGCCCCTAACTGTCCCCTGATCGTATATGGGTCCGCCTCTAATGACAATACTCCTGACATCGACTCTTCCCAAAAAATACTCACCTGTCATTTACTTGTGCAATACATTCAACTATTGCTTTGATCTAGATGTAAGTCTGCATTTGACATCGTGGCAATAAGTCAAGTAGGCCCAAAACATTAATTGAATTAAAATAAGTCCCTAGGAGACTGGAACTAATCAACTAATTTTGACTAAATGTAACAAGTTAAAAAACATTATTTTTTTCTTTTCATCCCAAGCGTAAATTTTTTCTCTTTAATGCACTCGCAAACCACGCACCAAGTTCATAGATTCCATAACTGAGAGTAGGTGTAGAGGTCAACCAACTAATTTTGACTAAATGTAACAAGTTAAAAAACATTATTTTTTTCTTTTCATCCCAAGCGTAAATTTTTCCTCTTTAATGCACTCGCAAACCACGCACCAAGTTCATAGATTCCATAACTGAGAGTAGGTGCAGAGGCGTGTTGACCCACCGGGGTTTGGTGAAACCCACCTCCTGCTCTTACCTTATATAAATCTCTTCACAACACCTACCCCTGTTTCTCATGAAATCTTGCACTTCCTTCTTACCAACTCCAAACCAAACATTCACACAAAAACGAACAAGAATAACCAACGGAGCGAAAACTCAACCAACCAATCCGAGACCAATTCCATCTTTTGAATTCGTTACAGAGAGATAATAAGACATGGAGACAGAACACATGGATCTGTCTCCGATGGACTTTTTGATGGCGATCTTCTCTGGGAGAGAGGTGGTGTCATTCGCTGAGAATAGAGAGATGCTCACGGCGGCTGTAACAGCTGTTGCTCTTTTGGTTGGATTTGGCTTCTTTTTGATCTGGAGGCGTTCTGGAGCAGAGAAGAAGGAGGTCGGGCCTCCACGACCGCCGGCGCTCAAGGTGGCGCCACCACCTGAGATTGAGCAGGACGACGGGAGGAAAAAGGTTACTGTGTTTTTCGGCACTCAGACTGGGACTGCTGAGGGATTCGCTAAGGTCTGTTGTGGTGGTGGATTGATTCTCAGTTTACTGATAAATTAATGGATTTTGTTTATTTTAGTAGACTCTATCAATTTTTTTATTAATTTACTAGATAGATGAGTACAGTCTGCTACTGCCCACAGGCCACAGCCCACCTTGGAAGAAACTAATAAAATATAAGTACACAGACAAATAAACAACTAATAATTAAGTTGAAATAAAATTCTCCCTTTCCCCTTTTTAAGCTCACGAACAAAGAACTTCGGTGAGGTCAGGAACAACTGCTCTATTATTTTAATTTAAAGAAGGGAACGTGATTTTCCAATTTCAGGAAATTATTTGAATCTCTTTTCTGGAATTTATCGGTTGTTCAAGTCCCTTATTTTGGGGTTGCTATATTTTACTTAATTTTTTTCTTCTTTGGACAAATAACAAAATTTAGTCGTGAAGTTTAAGATGAGGCACTGAAACAGGTTGATTTAATTTTAATATAATTATATAGTTGCCATATAAAAGTTGTACTTATAGATTTCATTACGATTGTTTAGGCACTTGCCGAGGAAGCTAAAGCAAGATATGAGAAAGCCGTATTCAAAGTTGTTGATATGGTATAGGTTATTTTTTTATTATTATTATTTATATTTGAACAATCCAAAGTGTTGTACCATAAGAAATGTTGATTGTTTAATTCATTATTATTATTTTATTTTGTAGGATGAGTATGCAGCTGAAGATGATGAATATGGGGAGAAGATGAAGAAAGAAAACTTTGCTTTATTTTTCATGGCCACGTAAGATTTATTTCATGATTGTAGTTAGTATAATTATATGTTCCTGTCAAATCATTTCTAAATTTTCTTATTTGAAAAATAGATATGGAGATGGTGAACCAACAGATAATGCTGCCAGGTTCTACAAATGGTTCACAGAGGTAAAGAGAAAGCAACGTATATTTTTGTTTTGGAAACAGATAATTATTTTTTCTGCAATATATTAATTAGGTACTTGTGGGCTTCATTACGGTTTAATTATAGGGTGAAGAGAAGGGGGCTTGGTTGAATAATCTTCAATATGCTGTGTTTGGCCTTGGAAATAGGCAATATGAGCATTTCAACAAGGTTAGTATGTTTTCTCAAAAAAAAAAAGGAGGTTAGTATGCGATTTAGTGTATGGCAATCTGTTCAAATTTGTAGTGTACTTTAAATTCTTTTCTTATCTCTGTCTTCATTCATTTTTTCGTGGCTTTGGATGATAGGTTGCAAAAGTGGTAGACGAGCTTCTTGAAAAGCAAGGTAACGAATTTGTACTTACCATATATATATATATATATGATGCATATATGTCGTTTTAGTTGGGTTAAAAATTTTAATATTAATTTCCATAAAATAGGTGCCAAGCGCATAATACCAGTTGGTCTGGGAGATGATGATCAGTGCATTGAAGACGACTTCTCTGCATGGTATGCTTAAATGAGGTTTCTAAACATTTGATACACACAACTGAATTTCTCTTTTTAATTTTCTTTTTTTGTCTTCTCAGGAAAGAGCTTTTATGGCCAGAACTAGACAATCTGCTTAGAGATGAAGATGATGTATTAGGCACAACCACACCTTATACTGCTGCTATTCCAGAATATCGTGTGGTATTCCTCAAACCCGATGAAGGTGCTTACCTGGATAAGAGCTGGAGCCTTGCTAATGGCCATGCTGTCCATGACATCCACCATCCATGCAGGTAATTTCATATCAGTTTACACTATTATACTTTTCATAGAAGTAAATTCAACAAGGAAATAATTATATTTTGATTTATTTCTTTTGAATTGTGTGCCTTTTCTATTTGTTTCTTTTTTTAGATCCAATGTGGCTGTGAGAAAAGAGCTCCATAAACCTGCTTCTGATCGGTCATGTACTCATTTGGAATTTGACATTGCAAGCACAGGTCTTCGGTAAGATGAACTGAAATATTATTATCTGGAAAATTTCAGTTAAGCTCAGATTGACCTTTCTGTTAGACTGTCATCCTTAAATCTGAAATAAAAATATTTGACATTGACTGTATAGACAGGTATATCATTTGTTTTACACAGGTACCCTAAAATGTGATGTTAACCTTCTTTCTTTTTATTTTATTTTTTTACATTTTGAGAAAAGGAATACAATTACATGTTTCTTCTTATGTAGATGAGTTTGCTTGTTTGCAAAATAAATTAGTTCTATCTGCTTTCTTTATTTAACCTTTTTATAAGACTATAATATTTACTACGTAAAACAAAGATATTAGGCACACCCTATACAAAAAAGAGTTTGGTTGTATTATTCCATTTGTTCATTTTACTAGAGTTCCTTAACCAATCCCTCTTTCATCTTTCACTCGTGTTAACAAAATTATTGACTAAAGGTGGGGGACTCTTTGGACATTATTTTGGTTGGAATAAATTGTTTGATGCTTCATAAAGGTGTGATGTTGCTCATGTTTGATGGAATTATGCATGGTATTTGTAGTTGTTTCCAAGGTTAACATGGAACTTCCATGTGGCTTGTTATGCGAAGTTAATGGACGTGACATGATTTTTTCTTTTCTTTCTTCCCTGTAGATATTGGTACCTGCTTATTTCAAATTAACCTTATCAGTTCATGGTTTTATCGTAATTTCCTCTCCTTTTTTTTTTTTTTACAGTTATGAAGCCGGAGACCATGTTGGTGTATATGCTGAGAACTGTGCTGAGACCGTGGAGGAAGCAGAGAGGCTGTTGGGTTATTCATCTGACACCTTTTTCTCAATTCATGCTGATAAAGAGGACGGTACACCACTTGGCAGCAGCACATTGGCTCCTCCCTTCCCCTCTCCTGTCACTCTTAGAGCTGCTCTTACCCGTTATGCTGATCTTCTTAATTCCCCTAAAAAGGTAAGATTTTCCACTAATATTCCCTTCAAATTCAAAGTTTTTTCTTATCCTCCACTATAAGTAATGGTTAGTAGAATTTCAAATTTATCACAATTAATTGATGTCATTGAGAAATTACTAATCGACTTAATGTGTATCTGATAATTCACACCCCTTCAGGAAGGCATTACATTGTTTCTTATTGTGTTTTTGAGCTTTCTCCGGCTAATTTCTTTGTTTGTTTTTAATGACTGCACAGAGTGCTTTGATTGCACTGGCTACTCATGCTTCGGACCCAGCTGAAGCTGAACGCTTGAAGTTCTTGGCATCTCCTGCTGGCAAGGTTGGGCCTCTCTCCAAAGTTCATATTTGATATTTTTATTCCTGAAATTTTCTTGATTCAAAAATGAAATTCATTTTTTGGGGATGCAGGATGAATATTCACAATGGGTGGTGGCTGGCCAGAGAAGCTTACTTGAAGTGATGTCAGAATTTCCTTCTGCAAAGCCACCACTTGGTGTGTTCTTTGCTGCTATAGCCCCGCGGCTCCAGCCAAGATACTACTCTATCTCTTCCTCACCGAAGTAAGTACTTCAAAATTTTACTTTATAATATATGAAAATTCTTGTTCACCTTTTTATTTTATTTTAAATAATTTCTATTGCTTTGGCTTAGAATGGCGCCTACAAGAATTCATGTCACATGTTCATTGGTGTACGAAACCACACCGACTGGCAGGGTTCATAAAGGAATTTGCTCTACTTGGATGAAGGTAATTTATTTATTCCTTTTTCTAGCAAAGAAGGTTCCTTTTATGAAGATTATTCTTTGTTTTTGTTTTTTTTTCTTTTGGTGCTTGTGATGCATCTTGTTCAGTCACTTCTCTTTGTGTTTTTTTTTTGTGTTACTTATGCTTTTTTATTATTATAGTTATCGGTAATTTGAATATTATACCCTCCTATAAAATGTAAATGAGACCTTCATATAGACCGCATTAAATTAAAGTTGTAAATGCTTTGAAAGTCAATTCTCCCACCCTAGTAGTAATATAAAATATTAGGATAGCAAGTACTGACTTTGTTCGATTTTATAAAACTTGATTCACAACTTTCATATTTCATCTGTACAGAATGCAACTCCACTGGAAGAAAGCAATGACTGCAGCTGGGCCCCCATTTTTGTCAGACAATCAAATTTCAAACTTCCAACAGACCCTAAGGTTCCAGTCATAATGATTGGTCCTGGTACTGGCCTTGCACCTTTCAGAGGTTTCTTACAGGTATACGCTAGAACCTAGTTGCCGAGCTGTCATCAGTTCTTTAAAATTATGTGCAGTTTTGCAATTTTCCTCATCTCAATTTTTACTTGCCGAGTTGTCATCAGTTCTTGAAAGTTTTGTGCAGTTTTGTAATTTTCTTATCCCAATTTGTACTTTTGATTTCTCAGGAGCGGTTGGCTTTGAAGGAATCTGGTATTGAGCTCGGTCAAGCTGTTCTTTTCTTTGGTTGCAGAAACCGCAATATGGTATCTTTTTATTTAAGATTGGTTTTTACAAAGCTGGACGTTTAACCATCAGTTTCTGATGGAAATAATTAATTGAAATGTAGGATTACATATATGAGGAGGAGCTGGATAACTTTGTTGCAAAAGGAGCACTTTCTGAGCTAATAGTTGCCTTTTCTCGTGAGGGCCCTACCAAACAATATGTACAGCACAAAATGGCTGAGAAGGTTAGCACATTTTACATGGAGTATATTTTGTCTACCAATAAACATTAGCTAAGAAAGAGGAAGTCAAAGACATTGGAAATTGGGGATTGTCAATTATATGTCTAACCGTAGGCTTTTCTTTTCTAAATAGGCCCCTGAGATCTGGAATAGTATTTCTCAAGGCGGTTATGTTTATGTGTGTGGAGATGCCAAGGGAATGGCTAGAGATGTACACCGTGTTCTTCATACCATTGTTCAAGAACAGGTATTGTATATGCATAAACAGTCGAACTCTTCCGATATTCTAATTAAAAAAATTGAGGACCTCTGCTTATTTTATTGTTGATTGAGCGTGATTTTTTTAACAGGGGGCAATGGATAGCTCAAAGACTGAGAGCTTTGTGAAGAGTCTCCAAATGGAAGGACGTTACCTCAGAGATGTTTGGTAAAATTAGAATTTGGAGGGGGTGGTTCACGCGAATTCCGATTGTGGGATCCCATCCAAAAGATTTTTGAGGAGATGAGCAAAAATCTTTGCTCTCATACCAATCAATTATAGAAGAAATTTTTTTTTATTTCTTATTTAAAAATTCATCATAAGCGATTCTTTGGACTCTAACCAGGTATAGCCTCTAAATGTATTTTTGGCTTTATAAATCTTGCGATGCGCAGATGTTGGTGAAAGAATTGTCATGGTTCTATTCTATAGACAATGCAAAATGTGCCTTGTGTTATCTGAAAGAAGGGAAGTAGGGGACACAATCTTTCAAAAATAAGATCTTAGGAATAATATAAGATTTAATTAAAAAAAGAATAATATAAGAAAAACGAGCTGATAAAAGAAAGTAAAACAAAATAATAATATATTCAAACAAAATCGTGAACCCTTTTGAGTTATGGGTGTAGAATTTCTTTCCCCGTCAAAATGATAATTACAAGAAGATAAGATAATCAAATGTTGAACCTGCAATGGCATTCATAAAATTTATCTTGGCAATGATAGTACTGGTACCATCCCCATATACCTGTGGCATTTTTCTTGGTCTTTGTAAAGATAAAAAATTATCATCATTTACTGACGAATCTAATATCGTTGTGCTTAGGAAAAAAACATATTGTGAAATTGGCAGTGTTGTTGCTGATGATTGGATGTAAATTCATGATTTAGTGTTAATGCGTAGCTTTGTGGTATATTTACTGTACCAGACAGTGGCGGAGCCATATTTTCAAATTACGAGGGTCAAACGTGAATGAGATCAATCATATAATTTTTCTTTTACTGCGGGGGTCATTGACAATATCTGTAGTATTTTCTTCTAAACTATATAGAAAATCACCTATAAATACAAACATTTCGATAAAAAAAATGAAGATCAATTGACCCTCATATACTTTTAGTACATCCGCCCTGGTACCAGCCACTAGTATTGTACCTACCAGGCAAGAGGGGAAGAGCTTTTCAAGCATCATTTCTCTCACCTTGAGAAATTCCTCGGGAGAAAGAAGCCCTGAAATAATTTAAGTTCAATTTTCATTGAGAAAGAACTGAAAAAAGATCATCACCCATGTGTCCAAATCTGAGCAAATTTGACAATTTAGCAATACCAGGTCAGGCTGACCAGACTCAGTTAGGTCTGAGCAGCTCGGTTAGAGGGCAGAGGGTTGGCAAAGGCAACTTTTATTCACTCCACTAGGGGGCATATTGGATGCATGGTGTTTCTTGTTTAGATATAAACATGGCAACCTGACCCAGACCATCGCCGCGCTGTCTATAATCCCAACTAGTCGAACCCTACCAGTATAGCATTTATCAGAGAACTGTCAATAACTAAAATGGACTAGTTACTAGAGTACCATAAGACTAGTGCTTAGTGATCACTGCAACAATGTACTCATGCTTTATGTAATCAGGTTCTAGCAAATCCTGGTTATCCAATATCATCAGTACTGGTATGATGGTATTGAACAAATTTTCAAAATCCATGCTCTCTTTAAAGATGATAAATGCACCCAGATATCTCTTCCTAGTCAGTGTGTATGTATTGTTTTAATTTTGCAGAGCTTTGTTTATTTTTTTTTTGATAAAAGCTTTTCTCATGTTTCATTGAAGAAACTTGTCCCCAGTACAAACCAAAAGTTAGTTGTGTTACATATCACAACTCAAAACCGCAATATTCAAAAGCTAAAAACTAAAGAAGTTCCCAGCACTTCCTTACACACAAGCAACATGTGAAAATATTACAAATAGAGGACTAAAGAGCTAATTAATATAAATGTCATTACCTTAGGTAGTGCTGCTAGAGGCATCATCTTCTTCCTCTGAAGGTTGATAGATCACTAGTTGAGTATCTGCAAGGTCTCATATCTGCAGTGGCATGTCATCAATATCCTCTGGTAGCCAACTGGGAATCAGATCTCTAGCCTGCAGAGCATTATTTTAACTCAAGAAAATGCCAATATCTTATACACAAAATTACTTGATATGTTTCAGCAACACCACATATAGATATATAGAAAAAAAAATCAATATTGTAACAACATTCCTTAGACGATAACAGTATTTGGAGGGGCATATTGAAGAAGATAACCAGATTTAGAGAAACTGAAAAAGAGAAATACTGAAAAGAATGCTATTTCATATCAAAGATCACATGGGTTGGGGGTTGCTATGGCTGTCGGTTTAGATATCAAGCAAGAATCTTTATGTTAGTTAATCTCTATCTATATCATTATATATTTTATTTGGGGGAGAGTGTGGAATCTAGGAATGTCACTTGTCACAATTTAGTGAAACGTTTCTCCTCCAAAGACGAGCCGCGCAAATTATTACATAGTACTGATATGACATCTTATTTCATAAAGCCTGATTGGCACCTGGTTTAGTCTGAAAAATTATAAAGGGAGAGAGGAACTCAAGAGAGAATGAACCTCATATTATTCTTATATGATTTGATGACAATTACATGGAGTCTATTTATAGACTTAATTATAATATTTTTTCCAAGTATCTTCAACTTAGCATCTCCTAGTTAAGCCAATCTTAAAAAAAAAAAAAACTAAGCATCTCCTACCTATCATGCTAATATATCTAATTTCTCTCGTAATATACACGTGCTAATGTCTCACGGGTAATTCTAGCGTGCATCCAACTTTTACGGTATATCCCATATTATAATACATCTCAAATCATAATTTTTTGATAAAAAGGCCTAAGCTCATTTTCATTAAAGAACGTAGTTAACTTACACCATGATATAGTTCAGTGTATCAGAGTTTAACAAAAACAAACACATATCTCATCAATTTAGCAGCTAGGCACATCAAACAAAACAATAGTAATGCTAACAAATAGTTCATAAGCCACACCCATTTGGGGCTAAGGGATATTTTCCTAAAACCAAAAAGAAGCTTGCGTCTGTGCTTGTACTTCATATGGTTGGGGGTTGCTCCTCTGCTGCAAATTTCAGCTGGTAGTCATCCAGATGCCAACTATCCAATAAGGTTTCATCAAGAACTTGGGGAAGCCATAGTGCAGTGCATTCCTTCACCTGATCCTTGACCACACTTGTCCAATATTGCACAAGGGAGATAATTAATAAGATAATTTGTTTAATAGTTTTTCGCTTACCTTTTTCAAAGCACAAATCATTCCTGTATTTCCATATTGTCCAACATATGGTGCTGACAACTAGCAAAAAGGCAAATATGTGTAATGTAGGCAATTGATTAGCAAAAAAAAGTAATATATCAGAGAATTTGTGCCAGTTAGACATAAGATTTTGACAAGCTCTCATCCAAAACCAAATTTGCTTAGTAAAGGTACATTTGAAAGAATAAATGGTTGATTGTTTCTGGTAGTTTTCAGAACTGGCATGTGATATCCCCAGGCCATTCTCTCTTTCTCAAGCTTTTTTGTTAAGATTTTGTTTTTCCCAGTTAACCACATAAACACTCTAATTTTCGGAGGAATAGATACAGTCCACCACAACAAAGCATTGTTAGGTGTAATTCTTCTGAAATTCAAAAATTTGTATAAGGACTGGACTGTAAATTTACTAGAGGCATCCCATCTCCAACTAAGTTTATCTGCTAAATGAGTATAAGAAGTAGAATTTATGATTTCCAATAATTCAGCCCATTCTAAGTATAGTATGTCATACAAGGTTCTTCTAAATTTCAGATCAACCCCTTGTGAGTTAATGACCTGTTGTAGGGGTATATCATGATTTTGACATATGTCATACAAGTAAGGGTATCTAGTTGCCAAATTGCAAGATACCAAATATCATGCTAAAAAGAGATTTTGACATATCTCAAATCATAAATGTGCATTTCAGAAGAACAAAAACGTCATTTTCAGATGTAGTATTAAATTTAATCTCTCTTTTTTTCTTATTTTTTGAAAAGAGGCTACTAGATCCGTTTCATTTCAAAACATGTAAATTACAAACTTAAATCATGTTCTCAGACAAAGGTGTCTGGATCAAAGGTTATCCTAGTAGACCATCGACTACTAAAACAGAATAACAAAATAGTTCAGCGAATTTAATAAATTTACTCTCTCTTATGAATGGACAGCAAATATTTTAAGATAGGTCTAGTTTCTTTGACTGGATTAGATCCCAAGGACTTCTCAACCATCCGATCAGTAAATTTAATATCTGATGACCACACTATATGGTAAATGAAAGTTATTGACCGAACAATACCAAATTTCCTTTAAATAATTGGACAATTAGGAAGAAATTCAAACAACACATGTCTGGATATCTTAATTGTGCTCTTACAGGACTTTGAAGGCAAGCGCTAATTGTATTTGGACGGAAAAGAATCTTATGTCGCTCCTTTTTAGTTTATTTTGGACAAGTTACTGACCTTAGGTTTGTCTGAAGGATTGGTCTTTGTAATAGGAAATGATTGGCACTGACCATATCAAGAAAAAAAATAAACAAATGAAGGAAATAAAAGTAATAATATAGCATGTTTCTGTTTTAAAAGGACAAACTGAATTTGTGAACATGTAATTTTGCAGCTGTTGATTCAAGTACCCAACCAGTTTTTTACTTCCAAAGCAGACAACCTTATAAAAGAGCACAACTTCAGTCTTCAGTAAACATTTAACAAGCTAAATAAGAACACAGCATCTTCTAATTTTATGCTATAAAAAGTTCCATAAAGCTACAACCAACAAATCATAAAGGGACTTTTGGGGGGTTTCAGTTCCAGCGGACTCGCCAAAATAAATTAGCCTCACAATAAAAGGCATAAATAATCACTAAACAACTCAGAAGTTGAATCATTTCCCACTGATTTTGTTTTAATCTTGAAATGGAGGCAGTCCCCAGTTTTGGGGACTGAATTCCAAGAGGGAGCTAATGACTTGGTCAGCTCCATGATATGAAACAACCGGTCTCGGATCTGGTACCATCACCGCTAACCTATAATTGTTTACTTTGTATAAATTTATTTATAACAACAGCTAACCAAAGTAATTTGCTTTTAAATACTCTCTTATCTCCAACACAACAACAACAACAACAGTAATAATTCAAACAGAAATCTGGGGATTTATGATTTGATTTTCCTCCCCTCCCCCAATGAAAAAAATGGACACACCAGCCGTCACAACCATCATCTGCAACAAACAGAATTGTGTTGCTTTGAACAACACAACCCAATATTTGTAACAATCATAATTCATAGTACATAATTGAGGCCAAGTGGTCATATAAATTTGTCACCGTGTCCAATTCATACTCATGCTAGCTAAAGTGTCCTCTGCAAAAGAAGTCCATATACTTAAATGAGCTTTGGGTGTTGGTTGGGGGGGAGGGGGGAGGGGGGAGTAGCATCTGCCAAGTTTCTCAAAGAGAGATAGAGAGAGAGAAAGACTCACATTCCTGCATCTTTAGCTGCTATCATCCCATAAGGAGCATCCTCAAAAACTAGACAGTTGCTAGCCTCAACAATGCCCTGAAAACATACAAACTTTCATAGAACAGAAAAACAATATATCTCAGATAATTGAAAGCAAGTGAGATTCGAATTAATACCTCAAATCTTCTAAGAGCAGCAAGAAAAATATCAGGGGCTGGCTTTCCTTGTTTCACCTCAGGGTCGTCTCCCTTTACAACATGATGCATCATTTTAAATATTTTACTATGATTTTGAGTCTTTAATAGAAAGTGACTGGTGCAAGATCTACAAGAAATAAAAATATGAATTATGAGCCAAAAAATAAGTGATGAAATACAAGAGGAGAGAAAAAGGGTTAGTACGCTGTGGCGACACACATCGGTATCCCCTTGGCATGGAGATGGTTCACCAAGCGTTCTACTCCTGTAAAAAAATACTGTTGGTTTCAAGCCATCCTGAAGATACTGGTATAAAACCCAGATCTGAGATTGTTATTTTTTTATACGAACCACCAAACCTGGATTAAAACAGTCTGCACAGAAAATCCCGAGACACGTAACATAAGACTTAAGGCCTGCCTGGTTCCTTGCAGGACCATATAAATACAAAACCTGACTGGTGCTTTAGGTACATTGACTTTAACCGTTATTCAGTATAGGAATCCAATAATGCTAAACCTATGCCTGATAGCAGCAGTGTGATTCAGTACTGTCAGAAGGATCCTGATTGCATGTTAGAATCAAGAACCTAAATGGTGGTGAGAGTTTCTGGACGCTTATCGTACACAATTTTCCTGGTTATGTGTAGGTCTGATATAGCAAATTTAGAAGCAGTACTCCACTTCCAAGTTCAGTTACAACAAGTCCATAGTTTGTACCATCACCTAACATGAGCAATGCCAAATCCAATACCAATTGCATAACCACCTGTCACTGCTATGATCTTTCAGTCAAGTGAAAGATCAGGTACCTGGTAAGAGGGAGCAAGTTGGCAAGAGCTCTTGAAGCATCCCTTCTCTTTCCTTCACAAATGTCTCAGGAGAGAATGCCAGCTAGGCCCGACTCATTGACACAAATTTGGGCCGACTCCATGGTCCTTTTTCCCATCATCTTGGCTTGTAGTGGCCAGTCAAATTTTTTCCCATACCTCTCGAGTATCTTCCATTTAACAGTGTGTAAATCCTCTCTGTATCTGCAATGCAGCTCTATACAAGAGAATTAGCTTGTAGGCTTCAGTTCACGATTTTTTTTTAATATGACTACAATAAGGAAAGTCGACAGTATTTTGTTAAAGTAAGGATTTTTCTATCCACTGGTTGGTAAGGATGAGTTCAATCTGAACAGTTTAGTGCTTAACTCAGATTTTTTTTTCTTATTGAAAACTTCCAATTGGCCAATATCTTTGTTTGAGAAATTAACTAGATGTAACATAACAACATCTGTCCAATACAAACCACATTAGGAACTTTGTTAGTGTGACCCATCGGGTTGCCCTGAGCCAACCCGAAATCAGAGGTAAGTTGAAGGGCCAGGTCTCAATCAGTATTTTTGACCCAATTAATAGCAAGTTGCGTTGGCCTAGCTGATTCTAGTTTAAGTATAAATGTCAACCCGAGCTGATTAATTGTGCATGATCATGTTCTGCTACTATTGTATATTGCAATCCATTGTTCCTTTTTTTGCATTGATTTGTCGACGCGAAGCACACCATTGGCTATCCAGTTGCAGGGAGAAAGAGACTCAGGGTGACAGTTAGAGGGAATGCAGTAAAACAAATTTGAATGTCTGTCAAAGAGGGTTCAGCGCCAGTAAAAAAAGGACTTAAATGGAAAAGTGCAACAGCCCATAACTGGAGGAGAAATATAAAAGAAGGGTGTTGGATATTGAACAATAAATGACACAAACCTTTCTTTTTGTTTGTTCGTTTGTTATGAATATGATGGAATGTAAGAACTTGTAGGAATGAATAAACTGAGACCCTTTTTCTCATATTCTCCTACCCACTATTTACATTTTTTTTAATTTCTCAAATTGCCCTCTAGATCATTCATGGTCGGTAAACACCATTACTAGCACTTCTTAATTCCTTCAGATTGCCTAATTGCACTGAGTAATATTCTCCTCGACTGAGGGATAATACACTGACTTATTAAAAGAGGTGCTTTAATGGAGACAAATAAAAATAGATCGAGAGCGAGAGGTATGTGTACCGAGTAGGAGGCCATCCATGTCAAAAATGACATGGGTTAGGTTGGAGTCAACATTGTCGTCGGTCACGATGTCTATAACGTCAATATTAGGAACCTCTGGTCTCTCTCTGCCTCTCTTTTTCTCCATTGCCATTGGTCTTTCTGCAAAAAGAAAAATGCTTTTCAGCATTAAAAAAA